>CAAKHG010039943.1:0-15049 GCA_901007715.1 Dactylopterus volitans | reverse complement strand
GCTGGAGAGAAGTAGCAGGAAATACAGTCCAAAATGCATTGGAAATGTTGTGCTTTTAATTTTCTTGTTTTTAATTGTAGCAACAAAAAGAGGATGAACATCACTTTTGAAGTAAAAAAGTAACGTGAGGCTCAGTTGAAAACGTAACTCAGTGAGGGACAATGTGCATTGCAAGCTAGCGCGTTAGGTTACTCATTACCCGGAAATAATACTCTAAGTACTCTAACGTGTTACTTTATAACGCGTTACCCCGAACACTGCAGACAACACACAACATTTTTTTGAAATGCCCCCCTGACTTGTTTTTGAAGTGGCTTTTTCATTACCCTATTATCCCTCATAAATAATGAAAGAAAGCAGTCTTTAGCTGTGAGAAGCGGATGCATTTTGCATTGTACGTATTTCAGCTGTGGTTCAGTATAAACATTTCCCCAGTAGGGTAAGTAAATGGTTCAAAATGGTTCAAATTATTTGCATAACAATACATTTTCTTTGAGACTGCAAAACCACCCCATATTTTACAATCATTTTAAAGCCCGATGACAACAGAATGTTTTGTTCCTACCTAATAAAATACACAAGGGCTAGTATAATGCTGTATAATTACATGCCACAGTCTTCCAGTACTTCCTGTGTCTATCACTCTACTGACAAAACACTAAATCTGCTTGCCAACAGCCAATTCCAGCTTAACTGGTTCCAATTTAATTTGATTTGTTATCAAACTTGTTAAATCCCACCTTCAGCTTTACTGGAAGATCCAAATATCATACACTGACAATGATAAATTTGCACCCATATATCATTTCTCTGCTACATTAAATCCACCCTCGCAGTTATTACATGCCACATGCCAAGATACTGTATAAACTGAAATGTTGTTATGCTGATCATCCATTCATTTCCACAAGGCATCACTCCTCCAGCTGGCAAACGTCCTCCTCAATTGATCACTGTATGCTTTTTCTCCCTTTCGTAAATGGATCATATTCATCAGAGGCACTATCTACAGTATACAGTTGGTATATACCTTAGTAGGCATAAAGTGGCCAAATGAATAACAAATGACTGGGTGCAGTCAGGATGAGCAACAGTACGATGGTTTCTATTACGTGGTAGTAAGTGGAAGTGGAAAGAACCCTTTGAATCAAAGCTGTTGAACAGTGTTTCTCATACCTCTCATATATTATCATGAGTGCATTTAAACACGTCCTCTAAAGGCAATGCAGTAAGTATAAAGGCAATGAATATTTAGAAACAGGTTGCTTAAGAGTAAAAACACTTTTATCAGATGCTTGTGGGGAATGAATGTTTCTGCCGCCGTGTGTTTTTGATTGTGAAACAATGGTATTGATTTATTTTCGGCGAGAAAACTGGATTTTTTTTGCTGATTATTTTCAATAATTGCATAATCCTTATGATATATGACTTGCCCTCTTACTGAGCCATTACAGGTTAAGTTAGGCTCATCAATGCTTGGCTATCGTGAGCCTGAAATGAGTCTAATATAAGGTCCAGTCCATAATCCTGTGAATCATGCAGCTTGTTTGACAGCCCACTATAATCAATGGAAGTCAGACAAATGAGCAGTTAAAAAAAAATAGATCAAATCACAAAAAAAAAATAGAGAAAGGCTTAGCAAGTGTGGATTCAAATGATAAGGTCAGAGCCAGTTACAATAAATGAGCATAATTATATAAACTGCAGAGGGCCAATGACCTTTCAACCCTCCTTAACCCCGTCTCGTGTTTTTTGATTATTGTTTTCCTCAATCCGCAACATATTATCACTCAAAACATCGTTCCTCATAAGTTTAATCCATAACTTCTGAAGAGTGATCTAAGTGGAGCTGGTAACAATATGGGCTGAACTTGAATAACAGTCAGCGCCAGTTTCAAGCCATAGCCAGTTAATGTCATCATGTGTTTTTTGCGTTGGCTGTAAAATTTCAAGCTTACTCTTTTCTCACTTCTGAGAGGCCTTTTTCCTTATTAATGTGCCCATTTTTGATGAATAAGTATATTTTTTGGCACCAAATTGCCTCTGTTATATTTCACACCCTGTTCCTCTTGTCACTTTCTGAAACTTTCTACTTTGTAAATGAGGTAATGAAACAAGGATTAATGCATTTGCTCTGAAAATGTCTTAACTTCCTTTTCACATGTTGTTTCATAAATTTCACTTTTCTCTCTTCTCACCTGTGTGGTGCCATTTTCTGTGCAATAAATGCAATTTCAACGTTTCTGCCTGTTGCAGACAGTTAAGAACATCTCAAAGCGTCCCACCTGGGTCAGAACAGCAGTCACCATTCACACATAGATGGTAAATTAAGCAGACAGTATAGCAGTTAAACATTTTTAAGTTACTCAGTCTAATATCATTTACATTTGATAATGTAATATTGTAAATATTACATAATCCCAATTCCATGGATTGTGCAATCTGGGCTGCATTCTTGGTGAATTTGAGTTTTCACATAAAAGGAAAACGCTTTTCTGTTTGTGAAGTACATCAAGGTCCGTTGGTATATAAGGCGTTGTGTTCTGGGTTTTTGTTTTATTGTATTCGCGTTGTGTCTTCTGCCTCTGTATGTTTTCCTTTTTTTCTCCCAGTGCAGCGTTGAGGCACGGTGGGAGGCGGAGCCAGGTGCTCGGTGCTCTCACACCTGATTACTATCAGGTTCATCAACTCAGCCTTTATCTGCCTGCCCGGCCTGCAGTTCAGTGCCGGATGATTCCTTCAGCTAACCGCACGTGTTTTCCCTTGTGCCTTTCCTCGAGTCTCCCTACCCGTGCCTCAAGCCTGCAGAAGCTTCCTGTTGTAAGTTCCTTTGCTACTTTGAACTTTTTTTGTTTCCTCCCCGTTTGGGTGATAATTCATGTTACTTTTCCCTCTTTTCTTCAGAGGCGATTTTGGTTTTCTTACTGAGCATTTTTGAGTGTTTCTAGTTTTCGTTGATACTTGTCCCACGAGACATTTTGAGTTGCACTTTGTTTGTTCTTGATTGTTTCTTTGTTTAACTTGCTCTCTTCTTGTTTCAGTTTTGCCGAGTCATCCCAGCAGTTTGTTTTCCCTAGTCTGGAGATTGAGTTATTCTTTTGTTGAGAACTTTATATTGAACTTTTTTTTCGAACTGTCTCTGCATATTGGGTCCTGGCCTTATTTTGTGATTCTGGATCGTAACACCTTTTTATACCAGAATCCCATTTTACAAAGACATTTTTTGGAGAATCCCACACTTGATTATAACTGTCATATTTGTGACGCCCGCACCACCAATTTAGCATTTTATCAAAGTTGCAAATGTGTTGCGACTACCACCTCTCCTACTACATTTGGGGTGCTGAACATCAGGTTGAGAACCGCTGCTTTACTGCATTCTCAATGAAGGAAAAGAGGCAAATCTATTTTAGATCTTTAATTTAACACATACTGGGCTCTCTGCCATTTCTCAGCCAGAAATGTTTAATCTCTCAGCCAGTGAGTGCAAATGTATTTTTTTTTTTTTTTTTTTGAGGTCTCGGTTTGTAAAAGTGTTTCATATCATAGAAGCAATGTTACCACTGGGTCAAGCACTTTGGATGTACTTAAGGAAGAAGAAACCTTTCAGGTACAAAACATAGAGACAAAGAGTCAATTACAAATCTTATGGAAACTAAGGAAGATGTCATGACTGAAACCAGAGTTGACTATAATAAGGAAGAAGAGGGCTCAATGAATGTACATGTGTCTGGACAGGATGACGTTGGAGACAAATGTGAAGAGCGCACAAACCAAGAGAAATCGCAAATGCTGAACCTTTATCTGCTGACCTATTGGCTAAATCTGACATTGTTCATGAGGGGAACTTTGGTGCAGAGCCAGCTGTGTATGTATCTGAGGACAGTAGAACCTCTAATGCAGATGATGCAATAAAGAGCCAACAAAAACACAAGAAAATTCAGATGACAGTGAAAACCTGGAAAAAAAAAACTAAACAGAAGAGAACAGAACAAAAAAGTTTTAAAGCAAATGTTTGGTGCCTAAATGAAAACTGAAATGGGCTGAATAAGCCTTCCACTGCAGTTCAACAGGTAGTCCTCAGGAACTATAGGAACCAGATCAACAAGAACAAAACGGATATGAAACAATTTTTCCTTTCCGTGGTACGCCACTCCTCTCTGGTGCATAGCGTAGCCACTTCTTCAGTCTCACTGTATGGTAATTCCAGTAACTTGCGATGAAATTGCAGAGCAGCCGCTAAAAAAATAAAATGTTAAAGGTTTGTGTGTATGTGTGTAAGAGACAGAGTGAGCGTATGTTCCATTCCAAAATGACTTAAATGCCCAATGTTTAGTTTTTACTGTACTAGATTTTCACTTGGCCTTAAGAATGGATGCATCTCCCTCAACTTGGAATGAGTCATTTATCTATGTAGATTAAGTTTCATTTCATGGTGAGGAAAATGCATCCAATCTTGTTTACTTGTGATAATCTAAGTAAATCACTGATAACTAAGTGTTTGCACCCCTTACTTAATAGTAATTAAGTGCTTAAATTTTAGGCCTAAACATCATGACAAACACATGAGATGTTAATCAATTTAGAGGGCATCAATAAGTTTTTTAATCCTTTATTTAATCAGATGAGTCCCTTTGAGATTGGCATTACTTTTACAAGGGAGTCCTGGCCAAGAAGGCAACAAACAATTTACAGCATCATAAAACAAACAACAGTGCATGATGCCTGCCTTTCAACACTTGACTGGACTCCACTCCATGGGATCTCTGACGTCGCATTTCTTGAACTAAACCTTTAGAATACCAACAACATAGCATCAGCATTTACATGAGATCACTGTGTATTTTATGAATGTTACATGTGCAATTGCATTGCAGTTGGACAGGGGTGAAAAAAGATAGCAATCAATCCATTATTTTATGTCCAGTCTTGTGAGACATACATTTTGTGATATTGGGAAATTAGGAACACTTTGATATAGATTATAAGTATCTGACTTGTAACAAGTGTACTCGGTTAGAATGGGAATATAGGTATCTTTACCTAGGCCAGGTGACCTGTACTCAGCCGATCTGGAGCCATGTGCGTTGCTGACACTGACATATAAAAGACAGGACACACATCATGAATTGTGGATGTGAACATGAGTTGCAAAATTTTACACAAAAACAAAAACATTTGAGTTGAGTAATATATTTATTACTAATATACACTTACTAAAAGAAGGGAACGCAAGACATGAATTGCGTTACACTCTGTCTCTGACTCTGTCTCTGATCTGCCACTCCCATCTCATCCGCCTGTATTCGCTGCACCTGTCGTCGCTGACTGCCCCGTGTTCTATTTAAGCCGGCCCCATACCGCAGCTGATTGCCAGATTGTTCTCAGCGTTTGCCTGCCTGCCTGCCTGCCTGCCCGCCCGCCCCCCGACCTTCCTGCTCTGCTCGCTTCCCGGACCTACGACCCGTTCTTCGCCCCCGACCTCGAGTTTTGCCCGCACGCCTCTGGACTGCCTCCTCGCTGCTTCCCGGACTCTCCACTGCCTGTTCCCCGTCGGCGCCTCTGCCTCCACGGACTGCTCCCCCGGTTTGGACCCCTCTGCCTGCCCCCGGTTCCTCCACTGCCTGTTCCCTGTCGGCGCCTCAGCATCCCCAGCCCCGCACGCAAATTACGGTCACCGCTCTAGGACCACCGCTCTGACCCTAAGATGGACTCTTTCTGTCTGCTCGTTTCCCGCGAACGTTTCGTGTGGACGAGCTTCTGCTGGCTCGGCGGCCCAGTCCGGCGCCGAGCCCCGGAGCCCCAGACTACCGCGAGCCCCGAGCTCCCTCTACTGCCCGGACTTTGGTACTGCAGTTCCCACATTAAAGCCTCTTATAAACTCTCCCAGCTTGTCTGTGTTCTGCATTTGGGTCCAACCCCTTCCCGTCACAAATAGATGCTGCAACTGTTGAACACATATCACATGACTGGTATGCTTGTATGTACCGACAGAGGAACTAAATGCTTTTAAATTAAAGCTTACATTTATAATTCTGTCTCTGCTATTTTAATAAGTAATGACATACCACTGCTTGCATCTGTCAGGCACTGGCTGGATGTACTGGCTGCAGGCACTGTATTAACAAATGTGGAATTATACATAAATATGTACAGTAGGTGTAGTAGTTAGTGCCATAACTGACTGTCATCGCTGTACCTGGAAAATGAACCTCTGGTGGCCTTGCAAAGTTTCTCTTAACATTATTTGTTTCCCGCTCCCCATAAGGCTCCAAATAAACAGGATTTGGCCTTGAATAAAAAAAGATTAAACATTTCACATTTCCAGCAACTGAAAAAAATTTAAGCATGATTAAATTAAGTGAGCAAGTCTTGAGAAGCCTTGAGGTCAGGAGCTTATTGCTCGTTTCTGCAGAATGAGTTAGCTTGATGGACAAGTATACACACATAGATATGACACTAGTCTGTCACAGGATCAAAATCCAGTCCAACCCTTGAGGCTGAGTGCCAGGCATGGAGGAATTGGGTTAAGGCAGTGGTTCCCAAACTTTTTTTCTCAAGCCCCCCTTTGATAATATAGGAACAATGTAAGCCCCCCCCCACCTATCATCACACCTGACCTTACCGTCCCAAATCAGTCATACCTTCTGGGTTCCAACTTAAAAAAAGATTGGACATTAGATTGCTTTCCGGCAGTGCTTTCAGACATGCATGCACTGCAGTAGCCAACTGTAGTGCATACAGCGACGCGAGCTGCCTGCGCCCACCATTGCAGGGGTGGGGGCGGGGACACGTCAAATTACATTACGATCAATGGGATGTGAGGCTTTCTATCACCCAACGGGGGCGTGGCCTTGTACCCAACGGGGGCACGGCTTGAGTATTGGACTCATCTATACACTTAGTGGATGACCCTGAGGTCAAGCAGGACTTTGTAGTTAATGTGGCCATCTCCAAGGATCAACAGTGCGCTACCAGCAATTTGCTGCATTATTTCTCGGACTGGATGAAAGTGAAAATTTCAGCGTTATGGTTTTTGAGACTCAAGAATTTACTTACGGAACGGAATGCAAAACGTTTCTTCAAGCCTCTTTCTTCAAAGACAAGGATGGCAAGGTTGAGGAGGAGATGGGAAAGATCAGATAAAATATAACGATTCATTCATTGACTCTAGACGAACTTTCCAAGGCAGAGACATTCACTTTTGCCAACGAGGGATTTCAAAAGGAAATCTTTGTTCTTGAAAATGGTAGATCTGTGGAAACACGCAGTGAAATCCGCAAGCTGGATCCGGTGCTTCAAGATGGATTGCTGCGGGTTGGAGGGCAACTAAGGAAATCATCTATGCCCGAAGAGGTTACACATCCTATCATTCTCTCTAAAGATCTGCCCATAGCTAAACTAATTTTGCAACACATTCATAAACAAACATGGAATTATGCAAATTATGCAAATTATGATATTTGCTCTTCACAAAATATACTGGATCACTAATGCCAACACAGCCAGCAGAAAAAATCATCTCCAAGTGTTTTGTTTGTCAGCTCCTCCAAAGAAAGCTTGGGGAGCAAAAAATGGCTGATTTACCAGTAAAAGGGATTCTGCCAGATTTACCACAGTTTGCAATGGTGGAGGTGGACTATTTTGGACCATTTGAGATAAAACAGGGTCGTTGTCTGATAAAAAGATATGGCTTTGTTTTTACGTGCATGATTTGCAGGGCAGTTTAGCCTACTCTTTGGACACTGATTCCTGCATAAACGCCATTCGACGTGTCATCAAGGTCAAGTCAATCATCTAAGATCAGATAATGGAACAAATTCCACTGGATCTGAAAGAGAACTAAGAAGCTTTTGAGAACTTAAACCACAGCAAACACTGTTGCACAAGGGGATAGAATGGAGCTTCAGTCCCCTTGCAGGATCTCACCATGGTGGAGCGTGGGAGCAGATCATTTGTCTCATTAAGAAAGTGCTATATTCAGTTCTCAAACAGCAGTCTCTGGATGACGAGCGCTTTCATACCATTCTTTGTGAAGTTGAGTCCATTCTGAACGGTCATCCAAACACAAAGCAATCTGATGATCCAAACGATTTGGAAGCGCTCGCTCCCAATCACATTCTAATATTAAAATCTAAGCCACTTCTTCCACCTGGACTTTTCATGATGTATACATCAAAAGATGATGGTCTGACTTACTTGCTGACCCATCGCATCTTCCCATGCTTCAGGAGAGGCAGAAATGGACTACTCATTCATTCGCAGGGCCACATGAAAGACATACAACCACTCATACTCTCACGCACACCTATGGGCAATTTAGAGTAGCCAGTTAACCTCAGCATGCTTTTGGAGGTGGGAGAGAACCCACGCAGACACGGGGAGAGCATGCAAACTCCACATAAAAAGACCCCAGGCCGAGAGTCGAACCTGCAACCTTCTTGCTATGAGGCAACGGTGCTAACCACCGCACCACCGTGTCGCCCAAAATGGACTACTGTACACCTCAAAGGACTTTGGCTGAAGGTGATATCATCATCGTCATGGATCTCAGTGCACTCCGTGGTTCATGGCTGCTGGGAAAAGTAACTGCGACCTATCCTCAAAAAAACCGGTCTGGTTCAGACAGTCACAGTGTTCAGTAGTGATGTGCGGGCCTACACGGGCTACGGGTGGCCTGAAGAAATGTTCACCTAGGGGAGTGGGTAGGGCGGGTTATTAAAGATTAAATATGTTGGTTGTTTTCAAGCACCTTTGTCAGATTGTCAGACACTTTGTCAGATTGTCAGACCAAATAAAAGTCTTATTCAATTATATATTTAACTTGTATTTAAGCGGCAGGGGTGGGGCAGTCGGGTTGTGAGAATGGATGGAGCGGATCAAATTCATTCATAAATGGGCGACTGACGGTTTGAGAAAAAAACACACGAGATGGTTATAGTTGTCATTCCCATGAAGCTATAGTGTTGATTTTTGCAACTTAAACATGGACACATTTGAATTGAATTCATTTTATTTCAATACAGGAATGAATTACAATGACATACACAAGTCACTCGCAGTTAGACATGGAGTAGTTATCAGCAAGAAACACTTAATTTGGCTGATCAAAATACATTGGCTTAAATGCAAGAAATATGCTGATCTAAGCAATGTCATAGATTTCGTCATTCACTAGCTGGAAGATATTTAACCGTTGTTCATGAATGACAACCATCCCGCCACAGAAGTTGCATTCAGAAGGCCTTCAAACTATATTTTGTTTTCATGGAAATGACAACAATAAGTATCTAGTGGCCACGAGATAAAATCTTCTGGCCATGTATTATTTTATTTTAATCAAATGACACTAGAGGGGCTCCGTACTTGCAGTATCTTGCACCATTGGATTTGGAGAACTGTGTGTGTGTGTGGTTTCGGTTAGCGTAAAAAAATACATTCAAGGATTATTAAAAGAATTGTTCCTACCATATATGGTCATTGAGGCTTTTCTGAATGCAAATGGCATGGCATGAGCAAAGATTTATCATCATCGATTACTTACTCGTGTGCGTATGACCAGTTTCCCCATGTCTGATAAATGCAGATTTTTTTTGTACTTAAACATTCTAAATTCTGTCGTATGAGTGAAATTTAGAACCTTTTCTAAGAACAGTTGATAAATGAGGCCCCTGGAGTGTGACTGAACACGACACAACACTAGAATACCGTATAACAATCCAACTACTGCAGAAACAAACTGGATAAAACAATCATCAGCCACTCACATGTAAAACACTCTAGACATAGAGTGACAATATTGCTAAGTCATACTGGTATTTTCATATTAAATACACAAATCATAGAGGAACTATTGTAAGCAAGAGTGTCCTAATGATCCCAGGAGCTATGTTGTCGGGGGCAGCAGCCCCTGGTAGAGTCTCCCATGGCAAATTGGTGTTGGATGAAGGGTCAGGGCCATAAAGACGCATATGGAAAGGAAACATCAAAGGACCAGTGTGCCCTGCCCAAAGGGTTGCTGGGCTCCAATGGGCCTGTCGGCGAGCACCTGGTGGCCGGGCCTTTGCCCATGGAGTCCAATAAGATCCAGCCCAAGGCAGAGACATGGGTACGTCATACAGCAGACCCACCACCTGCAGGAGGAACCATATGGGTCTGGTGCAATGTGGCCCGCATGGCAGGCCACTGCGGCCCCCCGCAACTGAGACCTGGATTAACAGAAGAAGATGAGACAAGATCATGTACTGTATAATCATGAGTCTTTCCCTGAGTGGCAGCAGCTTTCACCTGGATTCCTGAGGGATGCCAGAGAAGATGATTCACGTGTGGATGGTTCAAGTCGTCCATCACTGATGCAATCAGACGAATGTGAGAGATGGCCTGGCTCATTCCCAGCATGCACCAGTGACTGCTCTTCTTACACAATGACGAAAAAATACAGGAGTGAGGAATGTATAATGCTGTAGGTGACATAGAACTCCAACACCCGACTAATGTGGCAAGGCATCCACTACAACAACCACAATGCCTCTCACCCTTATGTGACACGCATCCTTCCTCAATGAGCCTAATAACTTCTACACTTGTTTTGAGAAGGACAACCCTGATTCTGCAATAAAGGCCCAGCTGGCTGCCAACCACCAACTGCAAACACTGTCCCCCACTGATGTTGAGGCTGAGCAGGATCAACGCAGACAAAGCTGCAGGCCCTGATGGCCTCCCTGGACGTGTGCTCATAGCATGTGCTGGGTCCTGACGGACTTATTCAACCTGTCCTTGGCCCATGCTGTTGTTCCAACCTGCTTAAAATCCACCACCATCATGCCTGTACCAAAACACTCTACTCCTGCGTGCCGAAACGACCACCATCCAGTGGCACTAACCCCCATCATCTCCAAGTGCTTAGAGCAGCTGGTTCTGGCACACCTCAAATCCTGCCTGCCCCCAACCCTGAACCCCTACCAATTTGCCTACCACAAAGAACAGGGGCCTTATTTATCAACCAGGCTTAAAAAAGGTTCTAAATTTTGTCATATGAATGAAATTTATAATGTGTGTAAGTACAAAAAACATCTGTATTTATCAAACATGTGGACACCGGTCGTACACACACAAGTAAGTAATCAGTGATGATAAATCCCACCTGTTCTTAACAACCATGCTGTTGCATGGTTTGGGCCATTTGCATTCAGAAATGCCTCCAACTGACCATATATGTTAGCAACAATCTATTTAATAATCCTTGAATGTATTTTTACCGCCCTCCAAAACCACACACACAGTTCTCCCAACCCTCCAGTGGTGGAAGATAAGTAGTGACATTTGATTAAAATTAAATAATGCTTGGCCACACGATAATTATTGTGTGGCCAGGAGATAGGAAGCCCTGCGGTCTGGCCATTCGGGTGATTTGTCGTAAGTTATCACTGGGGGAACTGACCCTGTCAACTGTTATGCTGTTTAATCCAACTCCACCGGTCAAGAGTGCTCTCAGGCAGCGCGGAAAAGAGGGTTAACAATGTTCACTGGCTCACTGTTTGCAAAATATCATCACCTATCACTGCTGAAGACAGCTTCATTTTAGTAACAGCGCTGTCAAGAATGCCTAGCTTATTATTGTATGGTCTCTGGCAAACTAAATGAATGAACTGCTTCAGTATCACCTTTTTAAACAGATTATGGAAAGTTTTTATAGTGTTTATATAGTGACCATGGCATAATGTCAGCCTCATGCTATTTCCCAAAGGAAACCGACTTCAGCAGTGAGTAGTTTAAGTTATATTCTTAATTAAATAAGTCCAAATTTACCTAAAAAATATTTGGGCTGTAGTTTGGACACGCAGAGCAGGGAAAGCTGCTCTATTTAAATATATCAATTTCATGTACTTGAATTATTTAATTCAATTTAATAATCCTGAGTGGTCAATAACATTTTTAATAACATTTAATATCAATAACATATTTACTAATAACTTACAGACTTTAAAGGAACTGTATGAGATAAACATGCTGAGCCAAATGAATTTGAAGATAAAAGTATTCCAAAATATTTAGAGGGGACACGATGGTGCGGTGGTTAGCACCGTTGCCTCATAGCAACAGGCCTGTGATCTTTCTATGTGGAGTTTGCATGCTCTTCCCATGTCTGCGTGGGTTCTCTCTGGGTACTCCGGCTTTTTCCCACCTCCAAAAGCATGCTGAGGTTAATTGGCTACTCTAAATTGCCCATAGGTGTGCATGTGAGCGTGAGTAGTTCTATTTCGTATAGGCTCCGCCCTCTAAGGGCTGTCGCTGTTGAGTTTATCCCCGCGCGCATGCGCAGTCGTGATGAGTCTTTCACGCCACTGTGCACCTGTGCAGTTGCCCTTATATGGTCCGCACCTGGAGTATATCAACCCTGCGTGACCATACGTCTGCTCCCATTTTTTTTTCAGCGAGCGGGCAGTCGACATCGGTGAAGAACAATTGATATGATGTCTTCTAGCAAGCGCCTCACCGGAGCAGTCCGCCTTTGCCCGGCTTGTTCCTGCGGGTACATCCTCCCAGCCGATTTCCACCCCCTATGCGAGGCATGCCTCGGTGCCGAGCACGCTGAGAGAGTCCTCGCGGAACCCTCCTCGTGTGGGTTCTGCGCCCTCCTCTCAGCTGAGGAACGGGAACGATGGGTGGAGTTCTTCGCCTCCCTGCCAGGTGACGGCGACGGCGGCTGGGCAGGTAATGTCCCGCTGGACGATGCTCTGGCGGCCTTCGACTGCTCCGGGTCGGGGGACGACCACGATGGTGGGCATGGGTCCGATGACCCAGCTCCTTCCATCTGTGGCTCTCCTCCTGGCTCTCCCTTCTCCCCGATGGGAGACCTGGAGGTGACTGATGACGCGGGAGCCCCGCCAACGCGGCATTCTGCCAGGGCCCTCCTCCTGGACCTCCCTGGCATCATCAAGGTGGCAGCTGATCGTAAGGGGATCACCATGCCCACAGACCCTCCTCCACCTGCCCGTAGCATCCTTGGAGGAGACGTGTGCGGGCCAGAGCCGGCCTCTCGACCCCCCCTGGTACGGCCCTGCATCACGGAGCTCCAGCCATTCGCCAAGGCGGCGTTCTCAGAGCCGAGGAAGCTGAAGGCGCCGGTGGCGAGATACATCTCGTAACCAGGGTCCAGGGCGTGACTGAGAGCACCTTCCCCGGGGTCCTGCGTCTGGAGGACAGCCTGGCCACCATCCTGCTGCCAAAGGCTACCTTCTTTGGAAGAAGGAAGCCTACACCCCCTTCTCCACGGGACCAGGTTATCGCACGCCTGACTGATCGCGCGCACTAGCGTGCGGCGCAGATGTCGGCGGCAGCGAATAACATCGGCCTTCTTGCTGCAGCCATCTCTTCCATCGCGATGGAACCGGATGCGCAGCCCGCGGAGATGGCGACGGAGATCGGGAAGGCGACGTCAGCCATTCTGACACTCGCCACTGCTCAGACCGCGGCGCAGGCGAGGATCATGGCGTGGCAGACCATGCTCCAGCGGAACGTGTGGCTGCACATGTCTCAGCTGCCGGCTTCCATCCGCCAGGAGTTGCTGGACGGTCCCATCAGTCCTGATGGGCTCTTTGGACCACTCCTGCAGAGCGCCACCGCCCATCTCCAACAGGCATCCGAGGAGGCGGACAGGGTCCAGCGGCACACATCCTGGGGCAGAGTGGATGCGCCGCGTCCTCAACGCCCTCAGGCCGCCTGGCAGAGCCACCAGGACTCCCACAGGCGGAGGCGCCCAGCAGCCACCGCTGCTGCTGCTGCCCCGCAGCCTCCATCAGCGGCCCTGCAGCCTCCATCGGTGGCACGGCCTCCACTGGCAGCCCCGCAAACCACGTGCCGGCCAGCCACCAGAGGCTGTCGGCCGACCGGTCCATGGTCCGGCTCGTCACCGTCAAGCAAACGACAGCGCTACTGACGGGACGTGGGGGATGTGTGTTCATCACTCGACATCCACGGCCCTTTTGAGGGTCACCCACCTGTCTCGAAAGAGCAGTCTGTTCCTGCCTCCACTGGGGTTTCGACAGCTGTTT
Source organism: Dactylopterus volitans (assembly GCA_901007715.1). Taxonomy (NCBI): domain Eukaryota; kingdom Metazoa; phylum Chordata; class Actinopteri; order Syngnathiformes; family Dactylopteridae; genus Dactylopterus; species Dactylopterus volitans. The sequence goes on along the minus strand of CAAKHG010039943.1, from coordinate 995 downwards.
ACACCAGAACACACATCCTCCACCCACAAGTCACACCCGCCGCGTACACAAACGCTGTATCAGCCGCAGAGACGATTCTGTCACTCTCTTGCCTCTCTACGAGCCAGAGAAGTGGTCCATCCCGAATGTCTCACACACAGACACGTTCCCCGTCTCTCCCTACTTCCCACCCACTGGTGCGAGTTAGCGAAGGTTTTCCTCCAGGGAGTGAATCGGAGATCGAGTGTGCAGGTGTTACTACTGACACGCTTCATCCTCCGTAGCCCTTTTCCCGCCGCCCTCCCATGGGCTGTGTCGAGTGAGAACTCGAACCTCACAGCGGTGGAGAGGGCGCTAGCCTGGCTCTTAGAAATGTTCGCACAAGCACCACAAATGTCTGCAGTGTAGTGCGGTGTAGAAGGTCTTAAAACACTTCGCCCCGCTGCTGAGGGACAAGCATGTGGTGGTCAGAACAGACAACATGACGGCAGCAGCTTACATAAATCGCCAAGGCGGCGTTCGCTCAGCTTGGCTGCTGGGAATAGCCATCAAAGCAGTTTACATTCCAGGCAAACAGAACCGAGTCGCGGATCTGGTGTCACGCGGAGGTCCTTCTCCCGAGTGGAGACTGAATCCCACACTCATTCGGATGCTGTGGGACAGATTCGGGGAAGCGGAGGTAGACTGTGGCCCAAAGCTCTCCTGTACGCCTTCCCCCCGGTTTCCCTGATTCCACGCCTTTTGGCGCGCATTCAGGAGGAGGAATTAACAGTCACCCTGGTGGCTCCAGAACGCACAAGTGGTCATGGTTTCCAGCAATGATTCAGCTGTTGTCCGGGGAACCTTGGCAGCTCCCGTGGCGCAGAGACGTGCTCTCACAGCTGGACAGTGCAATCCTACACTTCCCAGTGATAGGCCAGCGACTATGGGCCTGGCCCCTGAACGGGAGCGGTCGGAGAGACTAGGCTTGCCCCCTGCAGTGGTTCATACTATCCAGGCGGCAAGAGCTCCCTCCA
>CAAKHG010039927.1:0-13034 GCA_901007715.1 Dactylopterus volitans | reverse complement strand
CTCTGGTTCGATAATGAGTCCTTCATTACATGGCTGACGGCGCTCTCTTTTGGCTGGAAGGTTTGAGCAAGATGTTAATAGAAATCCAGCCGGCTAATTTTCCAGCACAAAGCATGACACAAAGGTGTGAGAATAGAAGACATTTAGCTGAAAGTACCTTGACTAGCGTCACAAATGATGGACTAATTACAGTTGATTGACATTTTTGTCGCTGTTTCCTGGATTGAGTGCAGCCTTTGTTAATTATTGCTCACACTTCTCTCACCCCTCTTGTTCTCTGCTTCGGTTCCCTCCCACACTCTCTCACGCTTTCTCTATCTGCCTCTCTCTCTCTTCTTTTCTCCCTCTCTCTAAAATCTTCCTTGTCTCTCCTCTCCTCTCTCTCCCTCTCTTTAGATTTCTCCTCCCCCTTTCTTTCCCTATGCCTGGCTGGAGGCATCATGTTTTTTGTCCGTCGGTTGTCCGTCCATGCGCCTGCAGTATCTCAGGTAAGCCTGAGGGAGAGTTGTCAAACTTGGCACAAATTTCAACTCAGGCTCAAGGACAAATTGCTTTGTTTCTGGTGGTCAGAGGTCAAAGGTCATGGTCACTGGACCTCACATAACACATTTTTGGCAACTCATAAAATTCCACACAAATTATACAATGGGACATAATCACATTTTCTATCTAAAAGGTCAAAAGTCAGGTTTTCTGACATTCTCATGAATATCTATGTAATGCCTGGATGGCATTTCTGCCTGTTTGGCACTGTCTAAAATCAGGAAACGCCATTTTGTTTCCAAAAGGTCAAATATCACCTTCACTGTGACCTGTGTCATTTCTTCAGATTTGGTTCAAATATCAACTCGGCTGAAGGATGAAGCGATTTTGGTGGTTGTGGGTCGGAGGTCAAGGTCATCATGACATCACAAAGCATGAACTTGGGCACCATAAAACTGAGTGAAGAGAAGAAAAATTGTTCTACTTTTGACACATCTTAATACAATTAATTCAAATGGGGATGTACAACCGTGGGGCAAACAGCAACCCCATGTTATTTTTCTGTCTACATGCTACTCCTTAGTAACATAATTTAGAAATACAGTAACACAGATGGTACACATCTATATGCTTTTGTAATTTTCTCAGCTCAGTGTGTCTGAAGTCCTCAGTGTGGTTATTTCATTGTAACTATTTTATTTGTTAATTGTATGTTTTTCTCATGCATTCTTTGAATTGTGAAGTGTATTGTATCAATTGATTGTGATCGTTCTCATGCAGTAAGGGCAGATGATGAAAAATGACCTTTGCAAATACAAGTGCACTTTGAATGAGGGAATTATATCAGCATTAATACCTAAAGGCTGTCCTCTTGATTCATTATGTATACAACGCTGACTTGATACACTGGCGCTAACGCTGCATCTGCTGCCTTTACTGTTTCAAGGTCATGTGTTCATAGGGAGGAAGACAGACAAGGAATTACCTGTTTTCAAAGAGAATGGGAAGTGAGACTCGATAGAGACCAGTTTTCAACCTCACCCATGCTGTGTTTTTTAGGGACAAATGAGGTATTATTCTGTCACATCTGAACAAAGCAAACAGCAGCTGTTGCAGTTTTCTGCTTAGTAATTCCCTCACAGATGTTTCATCCATAGAAAGTCTCATGACAGGGAAGTAACTGTAATTTGTGTGATGAATGCGAAACTTAATTGTGTTCTTTGTCATCTGGCAAATCCACATGCCACTGCATAAACATGATTCATTAGTTAAGGGAATGTTTGGCCCAGAAAGATAACACTGAATTATTTGAGCCTGAAAGTGTGTGATGCATGATACTCGATTTTTTTTTTAAATAAATATGGTTATGGTGCAGTCGTATGCATTCGGGTGACAAAATATTAGGAACACCACTGAGTATAACCCAGTACAATTCAAGAGCATGACAAATTATAGTCCCCAATAACAATGATCAAAACGTGTCAACACCTCTCTCAAACAGCTTCAATAAGAATTCAACATGAAACTCCTCCTTACGAGAGAATTTATTGCAGGGCTGTTGCATTATATTCTATAGTAAACATGCAGTGGTTTTACTGTTATGGCTGATCGGTGCCAGCTATTAATATGTTGTGGCCAATGCTTTTTTTTTTTTTTAATTCAACCCCAAAATTTAAACCTATAGCAAATCTTTTAAGTATTCCTCAGCACAACAAATCATTTTTAGACCAGTAAATCCTGCATTTTTCTTGTCTCTTTGTGACCAACAGTCACATATATCAAAGACGCCACCTTGGAATGAAAAGCCTATTTATGATGCAATTCATTAACTGTCGTTTTGCATGTATTGACAATAGTCAAACGCATATCCACTCTGGATTCTCACCATTCGCCGATCAGACTTTTATTTTGAAACGTTTGTATTTCCGGCAAGGCTCGCCGCAACAGAGGAGCGTCAGCGCGGGCGTGAGGTGATGAGCTCGGCTGTCCATTGTGCCCTGTGAAGAGCGAGCGGTGAGTTCACCACCAGTAAGTTGCGCTTGTCTTGTGTTTAGTGTATTTCAAAGCAACTTTGATGAAAGTATTTTTTTGTTTTTTTGTTTTGTTTTTAATGTCCGTCAATGTTGCAACAAGTGCTGGCAAGTGCGTCACTGCAGGGTGACGACGAGTGGAAAACTTCAGTCAAAACTGACCCTTGTGTTTGACGCGCGTCTTAGGTCAGGCGAGGCCACCTTCTGTACGTCTTCGGTGCCGCTTTCATGCAACAACAACAACAATGATAAACTAGCGTCGCTCACCTCAAGATTCAGTGACACGCGCGTCCGCTCCGAGCGCGTTCGCGTCGGCGTCGCGCTGCCCGACCCGACGCCAAAGCAGATCCCCAAACAGCGTCGAACCTAAATATTAAATGGCAGCGACACTTTTCATCAGGCCGTGTGAGACCGCGTCGACCTAAATGAGCGTCATCGGCGCGATCTGCTCATGCAGAGTCAATAAATACATTCGCCCCTTCCAGTGATTTCTGCTGGCGAGTGAAGTCCTCGGATTATTGCTCCCCTTCACTCTTTTAGTCAACCAGTTGGCGAAAAATACTGTTTTCAAGGATGTACAGATTTGGTGCCAACATTTGCTAATTCTTTGTTTTTAATATAGACTTTTATTTATTTTTTTTTGCTCAATCATTGATAGACTGGGGAACTGCTGACCTGTCATCCATGGCAACTTCCCCTTCTTTTTTCCATTTACAGTTCATACAGTGTGTTTGAAGCAAAACTTGACATTGCTACTGTGTTTGTGATAATGTAGTCATCGCTGGCACCGAGCATGTGGAGATCTACTGCTCGGCCCAAACCCAATACGTAGTTTACCTCTCTGCTTATACAGCTCTTCATTTGCGCAGTTGCAGGTTTTGACATATTTGTCTGCCGCCTGCCAGCTCTCGTGTGTCCCTGTGGCCTAATTAATTTTCTGTTGTTTGTACTTCCCTTATTTCTTGTACCTGCTTTTTGTACTTCTTCTCTCTCGCTTCTGTGTTTTTTTTTTTTTAAGTGAATCTTTTTCTTCCCGTTTCCTCGTCATCTTTCCCGCTTCACTGATTGACCGCAATTGAATAGCTCAACTATGTAAATGAGCTTTGAGATCGCCTCATGTCAACCCCCCCCCCTAGATTTAGAGTATTTTCGATCGAGACTGAGGCCGAGATAGGATCTCTTTTATTTCAGTCACGTTCAGTTGTTTAAAATCGGTCATGAGTAATCCAGTGCTGCTGGTGATATAGCCCAGCATCATTTGTAAATGAAATCAGGCACAGAAGTCAGCCTCTTATTTATTTTTTCATTCAAAGATATATTTGTTAGTGCGTGTTTTTTTTTTTTTAAACAGCCTGGTCATTAGCTGTAAATGAAGTGGGACAAAAGGTGGGCAGTTATGTCGCTCGATCCCTCCATGATGACTCATCCGGCCGACTGCTTGACGTGAAAGAGCGCGAAGGCTGAGAATCACACCTCTGACAGTACAGCTGTCAGAACTGCTCTTTGTGAGTTTGTTAACCAAACAGTTTAGTCATCATCATCATCTGATCTGAACACAAGCGGGACAAACGTATGTCCAGACCACATGCTGCCTTGCGAAAAACTGCGGCTCCAGCGCCGGTTTTGGTTTTGTCATGTCGGTCAAACTTTCTAGAATGCCTAAGGCAGAATGAATTGGCAGCTGAGTGAGTGAGGCAGAAGACTATTGTGTGAATTATTGTTCTGAAGCACCTGACTGCTGTTGGTGTTATTTGCAGTGTGCTTCTGCAAGAACAGCCCAAGAATCTGTGGTAAGCCCAGAGCCAAAATTAGCCTTTTACCTATTGACAAGTTGGTACAGGATTGTTAATCCTTCGGTAGTCCTCTCCATTACCTTTTTAAAAAGAAATCAATGGCTGAGGCTTAGACTTGTCACTGATGTCCATGCGGTAGATACCGCTGTCTTTGTCACCTTCGCGTGTCCTGGCTCATCGGCTGTCCTGTCATATTCACGGCGCAGAGAGGCGACGGGACCGAGTTCAGTTGTTAAATGATTGTCTGAGGATGAGACCTGCTTGCCGTGGCTGAAGCGCGGCCGTTTACCGATGCTGAGGCAATGTTTTTCAAGGCGGATGATTGCGTTCAAGTGTGCAGTGAATTGCCAAGAAGAAGATAGAAAGTAATAACCTCCCACTTAACATCGGCGGACTGCGTTGTCTCTCTTTTCTGCTGGGGATGCACGCTGAGAAGCCTCACTATGATTTACTTTACTACCCTGGGAGAATGCCAGGCTATATGTGTATGTGACATACACACTAGACATTCAGCGGGATTTAGATTTTAACTCCAATACAGTAGAATAAAGCTTAGACAGAAAGAAATATGAATGACACTGCGGTAAACTGTTATAAAAACCTATTGCAGGCTGTCATAAAAATAAAACATTGAGACAGGTGACTCCATTACTCACTTGAAATAAAATGATGTAGTATAGATGATGCTGCTGCTGCAGTAGAATTAATTCTGAATGAAAGTCTGTTGGCTAGTTTAAAAAAAATATTATCCCATGAGATAACACGAAGCAGTGGAGGAGTCGCTCTCACTCTAAGACTATAGCATGTTTTTTGGCGGTGGGATTGGAGAAATTAAGCTTTTACTCTCCCAGTATGGTTAAAGTCCCTGTTCAGGTCCCTGCTTGTTTAAGTCAATGAATCAACCAGGAGTGGGATCTCTGCATGGTTGCTTTTTTGCAGCCGATTAGCTGTGCAGACTTCAGAGGTTTTAACCTTCACTATGCCCCTGGGTTGTTTGTATGCTGGGTGTGAAGCACTTGGCATGAGGGTCAGGACGGCTAAGACTACGCAGACTAATGACTAACATGCTTACCGGGTCATTGCTGTAGAAACATCTGCCCACAGTGAAGCACCTGAACCACATAAAATGGCTCTTTGCCCTCCTTTCAGTTCAGAACTGTGCGTAAAAGCTGATGACTGTTAAGGGAGAGGAAACACCGCCTGACAAATCACTATTTTCTGCTGAAAAAGTACATGCACACAATATAAATACAGGGTAATGGTAACAGGTATGCTGTTAAAGTGATCATTTTGACATTTGAAATGAGTGCTCACTTCAGGATAACGGAAGGATGTAACATTTGCTGGCCTGCACTGATCTGTTGCAGTCAGGCTAATTGGTTTCTGCCGTCACATAATTAGTAAATGAGTATGAAATCATGTGAAGCCATTGTCCCTTTAGGATTATACGAGGAGATGTCGCTCCAGATGAAGGAGTACAAGTATGACTTTGTCCTGTCATGTGCGCTCGTGCGATTTGGAGTGTTTGCCAAAAAGACAGGTGAACCAGTCACAGTCGTGCGAACGCTGCTATCACTTCTAACATCCTGGGCGGCGATATTCCAGCATGGCGAGGCAAGCGCTCAGCTCTGTTTGCCATTTTTGTTTTGTAATGCCAAAAATCTGTTGTCGGTGGATTTTAAAATCAGCTTGCGTTGGCCGTATCGGGGAGACGACTATTAATTTAAATGAGGAAAACACACACACACAGACACGCACTTGGTGTAATGTGGGCTTGCAGGCAGGGAATGTTGCACACTCATAAACATCACTGTGTCCTGTTCAGCAAATCAAAACGATTGATTGAATCAGCTCAGGGGGAAAATGTGCAACATTGTAAGATCATATTCTCTGTTGCTAAACCAAGCAAACAAAAAAGTCGAATCTGGGAGAAAGCCGGGACCAACAACATAAAACAGATCAACAAGTGTAAACACATAAATAGAAGTTATCTATTTCCCGTCTTGCATCCAAGAGGAAACAAGATCTACAATTCATATCTACAAAATGCAGACATGCATACAGATCAATGTTTGATGGACACTGTTTACTGATACATGCTGTTGTTATATCGCACCCGTTGCAACAGTATAGATTGCACCTTCACTCGGTTGTCAGCCCATGACTTAAAAATTGAACCGTATATGAAAAAGCCTTATTTGGAAATTGATAGGGAACTTTTGAGTGTGCCACTGGAGTGACATTGGGCTGCTCTGCATTGTTTCTCTTAAACATAGAGAAACGAGCTGCAGCCAACAAGCTGCCGTGACGATAACTGCCCGCAGTTATGGGATGGACCAGGCCAACAACCAGGCTTACCCCAGTCCCCCCACCCTGCACCCCTCTCCTTCTTTGTCTTGTTTTTTTTTTCTCTTTATGTCCTCGTCTCTATTTTTCTCCTCCACACTTGTCAACCCAAAACACCACACTCCCCCCCCCTCCTCCCTTCTCACTCCGTCCATAGGGAGTGGTGTTTGGGCAGTCATGTGACTTTTTGTCTGAACACAATTGTCGGTGTTTGCCATTGGATGATTTCTTTGAAAGAGCGTTGGTTTCCAGGGCTACGGGGAATGGCGGCACCACTTCACTTTTCCCTGCAGCTCCCCCCTCCCCTCTGCGTTGCTCTGAGCCTGTCTGTCTCTCCGTCTCTTCCACAGGCTGCGGTGGATCAGGTAGCCCACGAGCACAGCTCACACAGTCAGTGACAGGCCTTCCTCGCTCTTCCTCCTCTCACTGTTCCCCCTTTTTTTTTTATCAGCCACAAAGACGAACAGACTGCAGCAGGTGAGTGAGTGAAACAAGTTGTTTGTTGAGGTTTTAATACTTTGTATACTTTATTTAAATGTGTTTTCTAGTGTGAGAGAACGCTTGTAAGGAGGGCAAAAATTATGTAAAGAATGCAGTAAAGACTGTGTGAGTGTTGATTAAACAATGGAAACTCACATTAAATATTCAGTCTTTTTTTTTCTTTGACAGATGTAATTAGTTGTATTAAGATGTTTAGGAAAATCTTCAACCAGCACCATAACTGTGTAATTGTGAAAAATTTGCATATATAATCTACATATAATTGTGCAAGTGATCATTATTAACTCTAGCGGTGTTGGGGACAACAATCTTAAACATTGTTTGTAGTATGGAACCATGCTTTGCTTGGCATGAGGTTTTCTATGTATAACATGATAAACGGTATTTAAAACATGGAGATGACAAAGTTATGTTTTTTCTGTGCTATGATGGGAGCTGTCTGGTTCTTTTTTTACATTCCATGAAAGATTCAACATCTTTGTGCGTGCGTGTATGTACTGTATGTGTGTGTGTGTGTATGTATGCGCGCCTGTGTGTGCGCTCTGTCTTCTGCTTGGCTCGTCACAGCGCAAACACAATATGGGTTGTGTTTTTGGGTATCAAGCCACTTTTTGTGGGTTTTTTGGCATGTAAACCGCCCCGAAGCGGTAAACCTCCACTCCCCTGCTTGGGCTCCACCAACCAGGTGGTCGCCTCTGCCTGTGGTTACTTTGGCAACACTGAAAACGGCCCGCCTGCCTCTCCCTCAGGTGCACTCTATCTGATGAGCTGAAGCATCCTCTGTGCTTGAATACAGCATCTGTTTGTTGACACTTGACCCTCACATAGACGAGGTGCACATGAAAGACATTTGCCACTGGCAGGCGTGACTGATTCTTTCAGGAATAATGGCAGTCACACATGTTGGGCTGGTTAGTTTAGCTGATTTTTGTCGTTGTGTAACCACAAAATGGACTTTCATGGCTGTAGACTTTTCTTCACTGAGTTTGCCTTCCCTCAGGCTAAACTCTAGTGTCTTTGTCAACAATCAAGTCATTTATGTCAGCCTGTTGACCTTAGACCATGCAAAGCAGTTGACGTTTCTGGAGTGAAACTCGTGTGTTGTATAAAGTCACTCATTTTGACGAGATATATTGGATTAGATTTAAAACTGCACAGTCGGTCGATTGTAGAAATTAAACCATTGTGACGAACATGAAGTTTAGACATCTCAGCTCCTTGTCTGAATTGAGTGTTTAAAGAGTCATAAAGCGAGCAGTAGGCAGTGCAGGAGTGGGTGTAATCGATCCAAAGACTGGTATCATGTGGCTGATGTAAGCAGGAGAAACTGGCACTAAGGCCTCGCTACTGCTTCTGTCAAGCTGCCATGATGTCACCAGTGCTGACCCCGACAAACCTAACATTCCCGCTGATAGGGTTACGCCGACGTGGACAGGATATGTGGGCGAGATGGACAGACTTGCACACATATGGCCTTTGTCTAAGCACTGATTAGTAATCTGCCATATCCACAGACACACACACATCATTAATTCAGTCTCATGCACATGCCCACTCCAGCACACACTCCAGCATCTGATAAAGATGGAGACGGCAGCCTCACTGGCCTCGTTAAAATGCAACAGGTTTTCAAGTGTCTGCACTTGAAGTTCTGGTCAATAGGTTTTGCATATATCCCTAAGTTTCAAACTAATCTGTCGTTAGGTAGTTATGATTAGAGAGATCCAGCTCCATTGTGCACTCATGTCATCATGTCTTTGTGTGTTTGTGTGCGCGCGCATGCGTGCATACATATTGCTGTTTGTGGTGTGTGTGTGTGTGTGTGTGTGTGAGCGTGCGTGTACATGATTCAACCTACAAAAAGATTGTCTTGCCTGAACACAGCTATAGCTTTGCTTTGATCCGGTAAAGCCACAGAGGGAAAGAGATGACAGGCTTGGTGCGGTGAAAGCTCTTAAACAGTGTTTTCCTTGCAGGTATTTGGATAGTCCTTTTCCCCAGACACTTAAGGAAATAGACCAGAATAGACCAAAGTTGCAAAAAAAAAAAAAATGTTTATGGTAAATGGACCGAAGGTTGACAACATAGTCTGTATGCAGCATAAAGAGAAAATTAATTCAGATGAAATAAAGTCACAATGTGTTTTTATTTAGTTGACCAAAGTGCTGTACAATCAAATCACAAATATCTATAAACTCCACAATGAAAAGACAACGAACAGACTAAATGAAACGACAATGGAAAGACTAAAAGTCAAATGTTAATAATTTAAAGGGGTTTTAATCAATGCTTACACTACAGCATGTTGAAAAATTGCTGGTACAGCTCCATAAGCGAGGCTCTTTTTTTATAATGGATATAATTGGATATTTGGTCAAGTTGTCTGATAGATGTCTTTTTTAAAAGGCGAGGGTTGACAGCATCTGGGGGACAAGCTGAGGGTTTGATAATACCATTTATTTTCTAAAGAAGAGCTTAAGAAGTGCTCAATCCGGTCAGAAAGAGCAGAGCGTGTGACCTGTGATAGATGGAAAAAGATGTGTGTTCTTGAAAAACTGCAGTAATGTTTCACAATTTCGTGCTGAAGTATCAACATAAGCAGATTCAAGTGTATTAAGAACAAATGACAATCATGTGAAATAATGGCAGAAAAAAAGTTTTTTCTTTTCAGCTCTGGCAGCTTTTCTGATATCCTCACCAGCTAATTAAAGGTGTTTGACAAGCGGATGTGAGAAAACAATGTCAAACGACTACAATTTGAGGCATGTGGAGAGGTGCAGACAGACAGACTGGGCATCAATGGGTGTGTCCGGTGACCTCTCTCTTGCTCTGTGTGGGGCTTATGAAGCCTTTGTTCACCTACGACCCCTGACCCACAACCACCTGACAGCTCCCCTGTCACTAACCCACATTTCCTGTGCATCTAGCTACCCCCTCGACTGGCTTTTGTTATTACTGAGATGATCATCAAATCAGCAGTTCCACACCCAACGCTGGCCAGTATCTTGTTTTGCACGGCTCTTTCTTTGGTCTTTGTTTCCTTATCCTCCCAGTGCACCTGGTGTACATTGACCAGGGTTGTAGCCTGGAAGGTTGTTCCCCCCCTGCCCCAACAAATTCTCAAGAACTGGTTGGATGTGTCTTGCTGACTTAACCTGAGAACCTCCTTGAATGACAGAATGACGGTGAAATGAAAAAGATATTGGCTGGAATTGGAGTTGAGTCTGATTTGCAAAGTACACGGCAAGCGTACCAGACCAGTGGTCCCGTCGTCATCGTTCCATCCAACGTTGCGCATCAGTGAAAAGCGGAGGGCCTCACGGCCTCACCAGCCGCAAAACAGTCACAACTTTCCTCCCATACCAATCAGGCTGGCTATAGCCGTTTCCCATTTACTGATAGGAATAGTGCAGAGCAACATAGTGTGACATTAATGCTACAGCTTTATCTCAAGAGACTGGGAGAGACCATACACCTAAAATCAGGATGGAAATAAACTGAGGGGCTGAAAGAAGAAGGTGAGAGATTTTCACTGTTTGTGTCGGCACTGGTTATCCTCTTTTATGGGACCACTTGAAAGCAGTGACGGACAATAGATATTGCAGCGTGTAAGCCGGGTGAAAACAAATTTACCCTTTAAATATAGTTTTCATTGTAGCTCCTTAGAAAAATCAATGATGGGGCATGTGAGATTGTTTTTTTTTTTGGTTTTTTTTAATATGGTCATAACTTAGTCCTGAAAACAGTTCGGAAGAAAGCAAGAACAAGAGGCGGTAGAGGCGGGATGCTGACATCTGGCCAAAATCCTGACAAGTTGGAATCTGCCAAAAGCCATCAGAGATTCTCTTTCGTGCTTCGTTAGTGTGATCTGGTTAGGGTGTTCAGAGGGGAAAATAAGCCTGTGTTTGCTGGATGTGTTTTCTTCTCTGTCCTCTTTATGAATGTAAAGTTTGTTTACTGAGAGTCCACATATGTCGATCAAAGCCTTCCTGTCATTTTATTTCCTCTTTTCATCTCTTTGCCCTCCAGTTCACCTTGACGATGTATCGTCAGTTTGGCCGTGAAGAGATGCCATAGTGACATGCGTTTGCTCCCAAAACGTGACTCATCTTCCAGGAAGAAAACAGTCTTTTGTCTGTTGGTGTGGGATGTGCTATGTATTTATGTTTCAACAGTGCAATTACCTTAACTGGTGAAAGCGATCTTGCCTGTCATAATGACACACGAGGCCTAGCTGCGCTACTGAAGCAATACTCTTGGTCTGACCATAATGAGACAGCGATGCTATACTTAGGCATGTTTGGCACAACAGAGCATCACTACCTTGCCCTGCCTGCCATGAGCATGACAACGGATGTCAACAGAAGTTCAGGATTTTGCAAGTTGTTTTGTCGTCTGAAAATAGAGCCCCCGTAGTTTGTTGCCATTTCATTCAATGCACAGGCTTAAGTCTCTGCCAACCTGTTGTCCACCTGTTGAGGGCTGTTTTTAGTGAAAGGCTGAGTAAGTAGAGAGGGAAGTGGTGGGAGTCTCAACAGGGTAGATGGGAAGGGGTGAATCATTGCCGTAACTTACTGCTATTCATTGCTGGTGCGTAATGACCAACAAAGACACTATCAGCATGCATTCCTCTCTCTTCCCTCTCTCTTTTTTTTTCCTCTCTGCCCCCCCTCACACCTCCTTCTCCCTGCCTCTGCTACTCTCCACAGAACCTTTTGAACTGCAGCCAGAGCGCAGCCAGTCTATCAGTTTGAGAGCCATCGTCTTGTCTCCTCTTAGCCAACTTCTGGCCGGCCTTTCCACTCCTTTGGCAGATTTAAAACCTATCACTTGTTTCGGTATTAACATAGTTGAGGGCTGGAAGCTGCCGTTGAGTCATATAGCCTCAGTGACTAAATGCTAAGAGAGTTTTCAGCTTTTGTGCGTTGGGCATATATATGGTAAAGAAGTACAAAATTGGAAAGGCTTTATTCGGAACGCGCGGGTTTTAAAGCCTTTTAGGCCCTGTCTTTGTTTTCTTTTGCTTCTCTGCTGAATGCAGAAAGTGGGTTGGTGGGGGAGGAGCACGAGGGGGAGGAGGAGGTGAAAAAGGGGGCTGCAAGAATGTTTGAGTCACCCAGAAAAATAGGAATGATATGTGGGGTTTTAGGTTTGACAGAGGAGGGTGTGATGAGGGAGGCGCAGCGCTGGGAGGTGCCCCGAGGAATGCATGGAAGGTATCAGCAGAGTCTGGGAGGCTTTGGACTGATAATCCACCACATCACATCACAATCCCCTCACCTACCATTCTGCTGATTTCAGGGCTGTTGTGTCATCAGCCTCATAAACCATTTAGGACTAACTGCCTGTTAGCCTTTGCTTAGTCATGTCTCAGAAAAAAAAAGAGCCCTTAATTCCTGAGACGCATGCTTTCGTTTGGTGTGCATTTCCCCCCCCCCTAGCTATATGGGATTAGTAGGACCTGTATGGTGCAGGAAGGCAGAAATGTAATGTCCTCTCTTGAGGACACCAGGTCTCATGAGGTGAAATTAGCTTGGGAGTGGATATGAAGCCGGACACACACATGATCCACTGAGTTGTATTAGCCTGTCAGAATCCATAAAGTGTACTTACTTCTCCGCTGCTTTTAAATGTCACTCGTCCTTGACACCTCAGGCTTTTCTCACTGTGGACTTTGGTACCTAAGCAATGCCCCCCCCCTCAACCAAACCAAACCCAACACACACACACACACACACACACACACACACACACATACACACACACACACACACACACACACACACACACACGACTTTTATTCTAGGGTGTAGTTTAAATGATTTGTCAGACAACACAGCTCTTAGATGTGCCAAAAGCTTTGAACAGCGAAAACGTTCCT
>CAAKHG010039926.1:0-11741 GCA_901007715.1 Dactylopterus volitans | reverse complement strand
ATGCCGCCTAATCACAGTCGGGCTCGTGTTCTATTGACATCTCCTCCTCACAAAACACGAGACATGGAACCAAAGTCTGGCTTCTGATTCCAGCAAGCCTCTGATGCCCTTCCCGGAGCGCTTCGATCTGTTTGTGGTCCTTGGCGAGAAGTTTCCCCCCTCAGTTTCTTTCGATAACCACGCGTCCTTGGCTGAACCGAAAATCCCTCCGAGCGCTTCCTGTCCGCAAAACGCCGCCCTCCCCCTCTTCGATGAGCGACCTGCGGTAAATACCTGAGCCGTGCGACCGCTGAGCACCGTCAGTCCTGCCTCTCTCACCTCCAGTCACACTGTCGAGAACACGTTTCTGGCAGCGAGGCGAACCCACTGCAGCCATGACAGCCGCTGCCGGGAGGGGGGCAGGGGTTTCCCTGGCAACTGTTCCCTGCCTTGAATTATTGCCAGATTTTCACCAGCGGTGTGTGTCTGAATTCCACCTAGGCGTGGTGTCTCGAGGAGACGGAGCACAGACACTAATGAGGAAACTCTTTCCAACTGGGAGCCGCTGCTGCACTCTCCCACAGGCGGGTAATGATACAGCTGGAACTGCATCGGGAGCCTGAATGCGTCTCCACATCAAGAGATAGCGGACTTGCATCAGGAGTTGCTGCAAGACGTGGAGGGCGGGAGGGGGGGGGTCGAAAATGTTGTTATATTTGACAATCATACTGTTTTCATTAGTTTGTTTGGGTACAGAAATAAATATCATCGCAGATGCAGGTCACCGGCTGCCGCGATGTGTGAGACGTGCAGTCACGCTTCCTCATGCTTAGGTGCAAAACGAAAGCGTGCACATGAGCGTCGAGCCGGGCAGAGGCGTCTGCAAAGTGCGTCAACATCCACTGTAAACTCCCTGCTTCGGTGTGCAATCTCGAGAGTGTGTGTGCGTGCACGCGCGCGCGTGTGCGTGCGTGTCACTCAGGATGCTCTGTGCACCCGCATGTTGCAGCTGGTGAGTGTGTGGGAAGGTGTGAGCGAGTGAGGAAGGGTGGAGGTGTGTGTTGCGGGGAAGGTGGGGGGGATGTCAACAGCGCCTGCAGGCTCCCACACTGCAGCGAAGTATATAAAAAAAAAAAGAAAAGAAAACTGAATATGTCAGCGCTGGATTGCGTGGCGTGGGCGTCCGTGATAGACATTTGTTGCTTCTTTACTAATAACGCCTCCCACGGGGCGGCGCGGCGGCTTTGATGCAGAGGACTAAGAGGTGTCAAACGTCCACGAGGCGATAAAAGATGTCACACGGTTATTAAATCGTCGCGCGGGCATTGTGGGAGGCGCGCTGATGAGGGCGCTGCTAATTCTGAAGGTGGCGGAGCGTTCCTGCCACGGAGTCGTCTCACGGTTATGACGGGTACTGCGTTTACAGTAAAAGTGGCTCTCGCTGTCACCGTCGACACTCTGTCACACACTGTTGACTATATTACTTGAGATAATATATATACATATATTTGAATATTGCGTTATTGCACACGCTGTTTTTTTTTTTAAATTGCCAAGACTTTAAATATCAACCAGTGAATTAGCTTATCTTAGTGCTGAAATGAGGAACTGATCACTCATATACATACATACATACGCCAATCGGCCACAACGTTATGACAGCTGACAGGGGAAGTGAGTAACACTAAATATCTGGTTACCATGGCGCCTGTCAGTGGGTGGGATGTATTACGCAGCAAGCGAACACTTTGTCCTCAGAGTCGGAGGAAAAATGGTCAAGCACGAGGATTTGGGCCACATTACCATGGCCAGGCGACTGGGTCGGAACATCTCCAGGACTGCAGCTCCTGTGCGGTGCTGCTGATCTGAGTGGCCAGGACCTATCAAAAGTTGGTCCAAGGAAGGAAAGGCCGTGACCTGGCAGGAGGCTCATGGGAGGCCACACGGATCATTGACGCATGTTTTCTTTTACATCACGCGGATGGGTTTCGCGCTTCGCTTACCTCGGGGATAACACGGCACCTACGGGAAGAGGGGCGAGCCAGTGGAGGTACTGTGATGCTTTGGGCAATGTTCTGCTCCTGCTATTCATGTGGACGCTCCTTTGACACCTATCACCTACTTAAGCAGGCCATTTTCACCCTTCCATGGGAACGGTGTTCCCTGATGGCAGTGGCCTCTTTCAGCAGGATAACGCTCCCTGCCACAGAGCGACAACGGTTTGAGGAGAAAAAACAAGCATTTCAAGGTGTTGACTCGGCCTCCAAAGTTCCCCAGATAAACAAGTCCGATCCATGGAGGCTCCACCTCACAACTTCCAGGACTTAAAAGGATCTGCTGCTAACCTCTCGGTACCAGATACCACAGCACGCCTTCAGAGGTCTAGCTTAGACCAGACCTCCGCGGGTCACCGCTGTTTCAGCTGCAAACGGCAGACCTGTACAATAATAGGCAGGTGGTCGTAATGTTGTGGCTGATGTAGAGACACACATTTGAATATAAGCGCCGCTACCAGTCGCGAAGCCACATCTAAGTTTTGGCACGGAGGCCCTCCTCTCAACAAAACCATCTAAAACTGGCAAGCTTCGGATGCACATCAGCAAATATTAAATCTGGTAGCACACAAATGAGATTATGACCCCGACAAGATTTCGGATGCTAGTTTTGGTGCGCGGCGGTTTCCGGCTTCTGATGCTGCAGGCGTGTTCAGCTGGCAACGCCTTTCAAGCTCCGGCGAGCAAGCGGCCTTAGTCGCCTGGTAATCGATGATGTTTTTAAAGCGAAAGAAGGACAAACATTCATCAGGGTTTGGTTTTCTTTGTTCTTTTTTTGAAATGTGCAACTTAAAGGCCGACTACAAGACAAGTGAAAAATGGACGTTTGCAGCTTTTCTTTTTTTTTTTTTCCTCCCCCGCTGGAGGACTCGGTGATTCATTCTTAAAATGTCTGCTGAAAGTAGGCAACTACCGCCGCTCCCCCCAGGCTCAAGTGAAGAGGCACCCCACCCCCCCATCCAGCCCGCCTAATCAGAGACCCTCTCTGACATCTGCACCACCTCCTAGTCAGAAACCACCAGAGTGGAAAGGGTTTGCTGATATAAATTCATTTTTTCCCCCCCATTAATTCCTCACTTTTTTTCCCGTAGAGATTTTAACATAACTCCAGGACATCCAGCAAACTGCGGGGGTGCACAAGGGCAACCTGGGGGACGCGTTCCAGACCTGACAAGCTCCGAGAGGTCTGCCGCAAACCGAACCTGTATTCATCACAACACACCTGGTTGGTGCTGCTAAAAAAAAAAAAATCCACGAACGCGCTGCTTCTGCTAAGGAGCAGATGGCCTTTGCATACATGTGTGGATCTAAAAATCATGATAAACCACCTGAGGGAAAGAAATAACACAGCTAAACTGCGGTTACGCATCAAGAATCCCACTCATTTGAGTTGCATTCATGATTTTTTTTTTGTTTGTTTTTTTTCCGCATGATAGGCGCGAACCGTGAACGAGCCCTCCGAGCGGCGGTCTGCGCCTCAGAATTAGGCCGCGCGCCCCCAAGAGCGGCTGACAAACGGGAAACTCCGAGGCCAACAGCATATGGCGCGGGGGCTTATGGGATTACCCAATTAACAAGGTGACTCGTCGGGCTGCTAATCCGCAAAATGTTCCGCTGAAGTACGGACGCGAGACGGTGACGCACGGAGGAGGCCGCGTCTCTGGAGCATCCCGGGACCCCTTCAAAAACGCGCGCAGGGCGTGCGTGCGTGCGTGCGTGTGTGTGTGTGTGTGTTTCTGTGTTTAAGCGGTCAGCTCTGGTTGCGTTGCAGTCGCAGCCATCCTAAATGTCGCCCGGGCCGCTCGCGACAAGCGAGTCCCCTCCGCGGTGGACGTCCCCGGCGCACGCGGGGCGCGGCGCACAGGTGCGCTCCGCTCCCTGCGCGCAAATGGGAACGCGCGCTGGCGGCGTGGAGGGGGAGGAGGGTGTGGGGAGGAGGGGGCGCGGAGTGGCGGCACTGGTGCCGGTGGCGACGCGCAAATGTGCAACAAACGCGCAATCGCGCGCAAGAGAGAACTCCGTCCTTCTGCGCTAAAAAACGGAAAGCTTTGGCTCACGTTGCAGGCAAAGTAAAGGTGGCAAGTTTTGCGGAGATCGATAACCCACGTAAATCTGATCCGCAATCCCTAATATCCTGTCCCCAACCTGATCAAATAGATTATGCTGACAATTGGTCATTTAAAAAAAATTAAAACTAGGACCGCAGCTGTGCAGGCGGGGGGCCGGACGGAGACGCTTACCCAGAGGAAACGCGTTGGGCTGCACCACGTACAGGAAAGTGTGCACCATGTGGAACAGAATCCCAATGGGTCCGGGTTCGTAATGGGCCAGAGTCTCGTAAACTCCCGCGGGCACGTAACCGAAATCCAACTTTCCCGGCGGCGGGAGTCGCCGCTGCTCCGTCTCCTGCTGGAGTTCCCCGGACGCCAGAAGCACCCCGAGCAGCAGGAGGGTCCCGGTCTTCCACATCGCGGCCGGACGGTCCGTTACACCGGAGGGAGTCGAGCTGAGAGATCAGATTCTAACCTCCCCGCCCGCGAGAGAGGAAGGGGAATTAAAAAAGAAAGGGGAGGGGAAAGAACGGGAATAAATGTAAAATAATAATAATAATAATTAAAAAAAAAGTGTCCGGTTGGTGGGAGCGCAGCGCTCTAAGTGCGGCCGCCCGCGGAGACACTCGCTCCGAGCATCGCCCCCCGCGGTGTTTGGCTGTCGACCCGGCCGGTGCTCGCCCCTCCGTCTCTGGGCTTCGACGCGTTCAGTGCCACCGAGAGACGGAGCGCGCCTGCCTCTTCTACTCCGGCGTCTGCGCGCGCTCCGCGTCGCGGGAGCGGGCCTGCGATGCGCGCCCCCGCCGCCGCCGCCGCCGCCGCGTCTGACGGTGCGCGCGCCCGGAGGGAAGCGCTCCTCCTGCCGGGGACGCCGGGATGGAGTCGGGAGAGCGGGCTGGGCACATCTGGGGGAATATATCATAAAACTATATAAAAACTATATATCATTCATATCCATCCTCTGAACCTCATATCAGCTATTCTTTACTTCTGTGAACAATGTTTTAAATTATTCTGCAACTAGCCTACTTAAATATCATCTGTAATTTTACTATTAAAACTATTGTTGGACAGTTTTATCTACAGCAAAGTATCATAGTTTTATTTTATATACCACCCATATGCTGCATCTAATATAATTCATACCAATAAACCCAATAGACCTATATAATACACACACACATATAATTTAGCTATATAGAGAGAGCTAAATTATATACATTCAGTATATATATTTTTTTATTTATATTTGCAGCTTTAGAGCAAATGATTTCTGATGCCATGCTTTTAACGTTTGACACCTACAGCACCTCCCTCCACGCATGAGGCGGGTCAACGTAACATGCAGACCGCCATCGTTCGCCATCGCTCCAGTCACCCGCGACACTCTCCAGGCGCTGCGATCTGCATTTCTGCATTAAAGATAGATTCAATGGATCAAAATGTCAAGCACAGTTTTCCTTTTTCGTTTGCTTCCGTGGGTCTTTTATTGTCGTAACTGCAGCGGACATGAACGCATATCCCAGGCTTCACTAAAAAAAACCAAAAAAAACATTATTAGTACATCTTCATCGAACAGATTCAAATATAACTTTTTTTTTTGTTTCATTTTTATAAAACGCAGTCGCTCCAGACATCCAAAATCACCGTTTTTGATTCCCTGCGTTACGCTGTCGGTGCTTTAAATCGAAGCAAATACGACACTGCAGATGAAGTCACAAGTTTCGTGCAGCTCCGTTTCTTTCTGCTGTCCTCCATCTTCCTTTTCACTGAGCTCATGAGCGGATCCAGTTGACCCCCCCCCCCCGCGCTGCAAACAGGTGCACTTTGTCTGCCTGACCTTTGACCCCATTTCAGCCAAGCGTACAGACTGAGTATACGTGCAGTGCAGCCCATGGGGGCGCTGTGATTGGTGGGGCAGCCATCAGGTAGGCTTCGCCTTTGTGTCTGCGGCACAATGGCGTCCTTGTCCTTTCTCTGCAGCTCGGGCGGGGAGGGGCTTCCGTGTGTGTGTGTGTGTGTGTGTGTGTGTTTGCTGGCCCAAAGAAAGCATTGTGTAAGTTTGACTTTATTCAAAACAAAATAACTCGGATTAACGGCATCAAAAACTGAGTGCTCCTTCCTCATGTTGCGTGATAGGTAATTATTAATCCCCCCCTACTACATGCACATCCCTCTGGTCCTGCGCCGCCGCCCCGTGTCTCAGGGCGAGACCTGACTCGCCCTTTGCGTCGCATCATCGCGGGAGCCCGGCTGAGGCGCTGGACTCTCTCCGAGCGCTACGACTTCCACCCCTTTCTTTCCCGAGACAACTCGCCGGAGGCTGTGACAGCGCCGGGGCTCGTCGCGGGCCTCGGCGCCGCTAAGAGGCTTAGCTCTCCAAGAACGTCGGCTGCAGATTTACTCCCCGTGACCTCGCCTCCTCCACACATACTACAAAGCCTCTGGACAGGTGAGGTCACATGCGGTGTAAACATCGGCTTACTGGCAGTCTTTAATTTTTCTTCCTCTTCCTAAAAAAGGTCACTTCTTTTTTCGCCTTTTTCTCGGAGTCAGGCTGTAATCCCGTGCTTCGGCGGCATCCTGACAGCAGAGAACATAAACATTTACCGACATCTCAACGCAAGGTGCAATCCCTGGCTTTTTCTAGCAGTTCCAGCCGTGCTTGTGTCCGGTGCTCTGTGGCCGTTACGATTTAAGCTATAAAACCTGGAAGTTTTTATTGACTTTTACCTGCATTAACTTTTTTTGGTCACACAGGGTCAGAACAAATTCACAAACACAAAACTTACGTGTAACTGGCATATTACGCTGATCTGTTGAACTAGACGGGAAACATGATAATTCATTTGGAGGTGGGTCTCTATCACCTAGTTAATACTTTTAAAGTATCAACGTTATTACCTATCAACACCCTGCGGAAATACTTGACTCCTTTTGTGATTATTCCATGAATGCTCATCACTACGGGTGACGTCACATTGATCCATCGCGGATTATAGCCGCTTTATGAGTATAAAGGCCATTGCGGTCAACTGAACTAGCTTTTCCAAAAACATCCAGATCCTTAATTATCTCACACATGTGGAGCCGCATTTACATACTGTGAGACATCACAAACCTGGTTTTTGGACATTTCAAACATAAAATGTTTAAATAATTGTATTTCACATATAGCAACATAGGCCAATCGGCCATTTTATGATCCAATATCTCTCACTCATATGAATTAGTGTGACAAAATATTAGGGATGCCTCTTGGTATAACCCAGTACAGTTCAACAGCATCACAATTCCAGTCCCAATAACAATCACTTAAATTCATCAACACTTCTCTCAGATTTAATAAAAAAATCAGCATAAAGCTTCTCCTGAAGGAAGAATCTATATTGCAGAGCTCTTGCATTATATTCTATGGTAAATATGCAGTGGTCGTGTTGTTATGGCTCACATGTGTATGTTCCTTTGACATTTTACATGTCAAACTTATTTCAATGCATCATATCTTGCATTCCACTTTCGGGGGGGGTTCTTTGTTTTCGTGCCACAAAGGCTGCCTAACCAATCAAAACAAGCTTTTATTTTGCATTTGGACCGAAAAAAACATGTTGCAATTTTGCATAAATCCTCCGCCATCTTGATATGGTTTCATGAGAAAGTTCTGTTTTTTTTGTTTTTTTTTTCCCCCCAGCTTGTTTCGACTTTTGTGAGAACAGTTTGACCCAGAGGAGCCAACTAAATATGGAACAGAAACTTGGAAGGAGAAAACGAAACATGCGCCGAGTAAAAACCGAGCCGCATCTATGTGCAGGATACCGGATGAAGGCCGCAGGACACGAGGCCCTCACAGCTACAGCGTGACACGACGGAAATGTACAAATTCGTATTTTAAAGCAACACCCGATAAACCAACTATATATATATTTTTTTATTATTATTTTTCATACATTGTCAAGGTGGGAATTAAATAAAAAGACCAAACACATGAACCGAAGCAGGCAGTGTACCGGAGCGTGGCGGCTTCCATGAGGACACGTCTGCGTCACCTCCATTAGCTCAGCCGGCTCCGGCCGTGACTCAGCCAGGTGCAGCTCAATCTTCCTCAAGACGCGGAAAAAAAACCGCGGCGCTCACCGAAGTGACAGCGTGAGTCAGATCCACCACGACCAAGACCGAGCTCAGGTCGGCGGAGGCGGCGCCGCCGCCTCGCTTGACAGAACCACAAGGACCGAGGGCGGCCCAGATCCCCGCGCCAAAAAGTATCAGCTCGCATCATATCACGACTGGCAGCTCCAAAAATAGAGCCATCCTCCTCATTACGATGCTGATGAGCATTATTCCCCCAAACGGAAGCCACAGAACGCTGATATGAGCTTGCAATATATATATATACACACACGCGCACGCGCGCCTCGCTTCGGTTTGATTTTAAATATGAAAAACAAAAAAAAAAACGCCTTTCACATTTGGACTGCTTTAAGCATGAAGCTGCACCGTGTTAGACTGTGCCCAGCAAGACAGAAAAAAAGTACCTCAAACAAGATCAAGGGGATGGCAACAGAGAATTAAAACGAAAATACAACTGATTTCTGTGGCAGATCATTTCAAAACATGACACAGCTTTAGACTGTTGATCCTTTTGCATCCTGGCAATTCTAGTCATAAAAACAGGCATATTTCTCTTTATAATTCTGTAAATATGTGCCATCAGTACCAACAGAAAGTGTAACCAAACACGGCAGGAACCATTAAATGCTGCATATTGTACCATAATTAACGGATTTCCTTTTCAGCTGTAATACCCGTTGTGGCTGCTGGGACCTTCTGGACTGAAATCAAACCGTAAAACTCAGAAATTTCTATGATACTTTGCTCACAATCAGTTACACACATGGGCCAAAAATGACAGGTTACTGTCAAAAGTAGCCCATATTATATATTGTGGGGAAGATGCAGTAAAGGCTGATATTTTTTAATTGCAACAATAGAACAAAAACAAATCATACCAAGCACCTTTATAAGCCCTGTCAACAAGCAAAAAAAAAAAAATTGTTTTTTTTGTCGGCGTGGAAATATTGCTTCCATCATCTTATGATGTAAACATGACATTGCTGGAGTCAAATGAGAAAGATGACCCAATAGTAGGGCATTTAAGACATTACGGTCCTTCAGTGCAAATTCTTGAATCATCAAACACTACTTCTTCAACAACAGTAGTTACACACTGAAGGTTGCTAGTCAAAGCGGCGTTGGATATTTTTCAGATATTTTTTGAAGGATCAATTCCTGATGATTGTTTTTTTCCCCCCTCTGCCTAAGTGGACGCTGCCCGAGACGCCGGGCTGCATCAGAGCGGCTGATTTAGAGTCAGTGCGCGGAACCGGCCGGAGTTTGTTAATGCCGCACGCTGGCGCGGTCCCGTAATCAAAGGTCCTTCAGCTGCTGCAGGCACACGCGTGGGCTGCAAATGGCTGCCGGCTGCGTAAAACCAGGGCTCCACTTGAAGAGTCATTGTTCTTGGCTGTGTTCATCGCGTCGTCAAACAATGCTGGCAATAAAGGCCGTGATTCGCTGTGGAGTTGAAACTTTGTCCCCAGTTAACATAGCTAGCAGAAATGCACAGCCTCTGACATTAAGTGTGTTTACAACCTGTTTGTCTTGTGACCCCCACGCCCCCGAAAAAAAATAAAATTAATAAATAAATAAATAAACTGAATGTAGGTCCACCAAAGACCCCCGAAGGCAAATCAAAGTAATTCTGGTGAACATTTAAGCAGCACGTGTAACATACCTTGTTGAAAGAAACTCTAAAGTGTCTTAATTGAGGTGTATCATTTCTTTAAATTGGTAAATCTCAGCAGCTGGTTGGAGTAGCACTTTCCAACATTTTTCATTTATCATCAATAAGCAAAAAAACAAACAAAAAAACATGATTTTGCTCAAGATGGAAAAAATGTGAAGACATTTTGGCTGCAGCTGGACGCGTTTCACCAGCAGTTAAAACCAAGAAATGTAGTCCAGCAACACTCATATGACCCTAAAATCATCTTTACATAAATACTGTGATTGTAAACATAATTTAGTTGTAATATTTTAAATATTTTACTTGGTAACATTTTGCTAAAATGCCAATCATCCTTTATTAAAGGTAAAACATATGTCCAATTATTAAAATTACACATTTAAGAGTCACATGAGTGATGCCATGCCAGATTTCCTGAGTCTAAATGATTTTATTTGCAGAATGCTCAGAATGCAGCCTGAAAGTAAACTTTTCTGCTGAGGACCACCTGAAAACCATCAAGGACCCCAGAAGGTCCACGAACCCCCTATTTGAGATCTATAGAGTTAGTCTGGTAAACTTAAGTTGATCTGCTGGACAACACAAAATTTATATATGTTAAAAAAAAATTGTAAATGATGTTTTCTTCAGGAAAAAGTAAATATCTGGTGTGATGTGGGGGGAAAAAGGATCCAGATGTTACATTTACTTGAATCTGGAAATTTGGCTGCTTCTTCTGCTCCCAGCGTTGCTCAGACAGGAAGTGCTTATGTGCTTTCACGCTCACACATTCGTTACGTCACTATGTCACACATACACACCCTCAAACCTGCATGTTGACTGTAAATACTGCATCCTAACAGCTGCATGCAGCTCGCGCGGGCGTACGCGCCTTGCCATCCCCTCCTGGTTGTCCGCCAGCTGAAGTTTTCTTCGGAAATCTCCTGGACCTTCGGCGGAGACAAACAGCCGGACCGCGTGACACCGTGCGTCCATGTTCACAGTAACGTCTTGTATTGCCACTTGACTTTAATAAATACTCAGCTTTCTGCTGCTGTTGGCCGGCAGAGCCAGGCCGCGCTGCCATGCGCTCTCTGTGTTTCCTGAGAGGTGATTTGCTACATCCCGCTGGTCAGTCGATGCGGTTGCCACAGATTGTGAAGCGGTCGATCTCCAGCAGGTCCTTTTTAGGAGTCCTGGGCTTCAGTTCAGAGGCTCCCTGCGATTCCCCCTCCTCCTCTTTGGAGAGCGAAGGCGGCGGCTGCTCGGGTTCAGGTAGCGGGGTCGGAGGATGGCTGGCTGGTGCAGCCTCAGAGGTTTCAGCGGGCGGCGGCTGAGGGAACGGGTCCGCCCTGGGACTCGGCTGGGTGGTCACAGAGGAGGGGGACGTGGGTTGTGTGCTCCACGTTGTAGACGGAACCTGCTCCATTTTGGAGTCATCTGCAAACAGCAAAGAATGGAAATGTAACTGAAAATAACATGGATGAGAATTTTTGAAATGAACAAACACCACAGATTTCTAAGAAAATTTCATGACTTAACATTGGTTTACTTGTGTTATTGCGTGACAATGCTGTGCTGTGACAGTTGCAGTGAGTCAGGCCGCACACACGAGGACGTTGCTTTGGTGTTGTGGTGTTTAACAGTTGAAACAGTACAAAAAGTAAGCGAAAATCCAAACGCAGATTAGATAAGCCAGAAAATGTCAGAAAATAGAAAATGCATTTCACTTGAGAATACAATATAACAACACTGCAATAAATTCTCCCTTCAAGATGAGTCTTATGTTGAATTTGTATTGAATCTGTTTGAGAGACGTGTTGACATATTTGGTTGATTGTTTTTGGGACAGTAATGTTTGATGCTGTTGAACTG
>CAAKHG010039924.1:21417-43548 GCA_901007715.1 Dactylopterus volitans | reverse complement strand
ATCTTCCGTGCTCTGGCTCAATGATTTTCCGACCCCTTTCCGCTAACATGGCACACACACACTTGCAAAGAATGCGTGCGAGACGCATCGGCCATATTTCTGCCTCTCAGGCTCCCAATGTGTCGTATGTCCGGCCTCCATCACACCCACAGAGTTTACAGGAACACTTACTTTAATGAAAATGCTAATTAGGCTCATTCTGTCAACAGAATGTAGCTGTCAACATGTGGCAGAAATAACCTGCAGTTCTGATCTGCTTGATATTTTACAAATGTATCCAGGAAGATGCATTAAAATTCTGTGTTATAAGCTCAGCAGGGGGGGTCGGGCGCGGCGTTAATTGCATATGCAGTTCTACATGTATTGTTTTTTTTTTTTAAATGGTCTGCGCGGTCTAATTGCCAAAGCATTGTCTCGCCCGTCCTCCTCCTGCCAGATAACCTTGGTTTTACTCGTCCGGGATTGGATAAGCAGGCCCGCCTGTCCTCACCTCAGGCGGACGGAGACGAGAGAACTTTTGTCTGTGCGGCCCAGCGTTGAGGAATCACGGCTGCGACACCTCTCGCCAAGATTACTGCCCGTTACCTGGGATTAACCCGAAGAGGATTCCACACTTTTCACCGGAGCTCCTCTTCTTCCATATATACCCCACAACTGAATGGAATCAGATCCGTTTATTTTAGCCTTTCCACACTTCTGGACCCCACGTTTACTCTCATAAGACGTTGGCGGCCTTTGGAAGTGATTTTGACGTTGTTTTTTTTAGAGACTAATATGCAGCATATTCACACGACACAAACATAAACAAACCAAAAGATCTTGACCGCCCCCCCGCCCCCGGTGACTAGCAGCAGTATAGGTTATAAATCCGTCCCCCAATCACTACTGTGCGGTGGCGCGCGTCATCTGCGTACGATCACTGATCTTTGATCGTTCAGAACCCCTCAAGAACTATTTTGGTTGAGGTTGATCCTTTCAGAAGCATCTTTGAACGCATCAAATCTGATTCGGCATCATTGATCCTAAAAAAAATATCAATTAATAATTGAAAAAAAAATATTAATCACATATATATTAATTGTATTGAAAAGGCGTTCTTTGCTTTTGCTGGTTCTTTAGTAAATTAGCAAAAAAAAAACCTAAATAATTATTGACCTAAATCAATTATTCCCCCTCTTTGGGACTATTATATGACATAAAATGCAGAATCTCAAGGTCTCGCATGATAATGAGGATGTTTATTTGCAGCCTTAATTCGGACATCTCAAATCTTGGAGACGGAGGATGACAGGCGCTGCCAGACATGAGCCAGAGATGAGAAATTACTTTCTTTCCCAGCCGGTATGCCCGCGATAATGTCTGCACGTCGGCATGCTGGTACGACAAGGACTTCTGAATATACCGCAGAAAACACAAGCTGCCTCCATCCACAGTTTATCTAACAGATACTAGATGTGGTAGCCGTCCTCTGCACTCCTACTCTGTGTTTCTGTTTTTTTTTTTCTCCCGATGACACCAAAGGGAGGTGAGACAGTGTGAGGAAAACACAGCTTTGGCACTAAGCCGTCTTTATCTGTTTTTTTTTTTTTTTTGTTTTTTTTAAAACCACTGAGCTGTTCCTTGTGAAATCTTTACATGTTAAGCCGATAAATGCGGCAAAACAATAAACAACATCGTCTCTGTGTTCGCCGGGGATCCCTCCTTTCATCTGCCTGAAGATTAGCTTCATTTGCTCAACATGCGTCGTCTCGGTTACCGAGATTAAAACCACGGCGAGGCTCTGTCATCCCCCGACGAACACAAACGCCAGGCATTACCTTGGAAAAGATTATGCCACGATTAGGCAGATCGGTTACAATAACACTACTGTCATGTCAGCTCGATGCAACCCACCGGCTGGCAGACTAACCGTCAGATAGACGCGGGTTTTAATATAATAGCTGTGACAATGAATGTGAATCACTGCCAAGGAAATGTTGTCCCAGTGGGGATCACACACTTTTTGTTATAAGTCAATTCCGGGAGAATTCCCATAAAGCGCGGCGAAAAGTTCCAACACTGCAGAGATCGGCGGACCCAAAAGGGGAGAAGACTGAACAGAAAGAGACCTTCAAACTCTTAATGTATTTTTAACAAGGTGTGGAGAGAAACCAGCGGGGGGTTTCAGAGAAAGAATTCAAATGAAACGCACCCCATTTGCACGACAACCAAAAACTCTGTCAGAACTTGGGCTTTTTCATCTCAAAGTTGTTGGCGAAGCTTTTGCTCACTTTGTTCTTCATTTCATGGTGGAACTAACAAGTATCAAAGGCATTGTGTCATGCGGAATACCAAAATGCCAAATCTCCGTTGTATATGGATATTAGTGCTGTTGTGTGTCCCCCCCCAAAGCTTTAGGCGGAACGCTGGGGACCTGTCGCTCCTCTATACGCTCTAAATGGATTTCGCAGTTCCCCATGGTGATATGAAGGGAGCCTAGGTAGGAGTCATTGGGGGGCACATCCAGAAAATCACAGCTTCGATTGCTGAGAATCCAAATAGCAAACACAGGTACACTCCGGGCGCTGGAGGCGAGACTTGAATACAAGTCGGTGAATTTTCAGCTTCTCGACTAGCTTGAAGCGAATATGCTCGCCGGCATGTAAAGATGAAGAGTCCAACTCTCCGAAGAAAAAGGCCCCCAAAAGTTCCCCCCGAATTGTTTTCCTCCTCTCTAAACTGAAACTTTCCATTCTCGCAAAATTGAATTTGCTTGCTTAAGAGCGGGCATTAATTTTTTATGATCCCGACACTTTACAAATGTGTGAATGACTCGGCCCGCTAATGAAAATGAGGGGCCTGCCTCAAAGCCATCGAGCGGAATCACGCGGATATCATACTTCAGTGTCAGCGCTTCACTTTTAACACCCCAAGTGTTACGGCGCAATTTCATATCCTCAATATGAGAAGAGGGGAATCATTTAAAACATGAAAACTTCAATTCGGTGTTAATTCAGCCGGAATCTGCCATCTGCCTGGCATTGATTAGCTTCTCTCCCCGTCACCCGCAGTGACCCTCGCTCGGCTTCATTTTCATGTCACGCTCTCTCGCTGGCCAGGATATTAAAGCCAGTGCGCGTGCTGTGGTCACATGTAATGGAGGACATTAGAACAGCTGCAATTACCATGAACTGTCAATGGATAATAGGAATTGGATTAGATTACTCGCTCCCTTCACAAGTGCCATCCATAGTGAAGAACGGTTGAGGGGGGAGGGGGGGGGCAGTGAGAGGTGACCACTTTCCTTTGAGCGTCTTCGGCCCCTTGTTTCATTATTATGAGCCAATACACTGGAACACGGGCGGCGAAATAGACTCAGTCACCAAATTCATTTACTTTCCTGGATTGTATTTCTGGAGTCCAACAAGCCCGTTAAAATGGAGAAAGGACTTACTCAGACTCACACACACACGCACACGCGCGCACACGCAGGGGGAGCTGTGAACATGCATACACACTTGACCGAGGGATTACAGACTCCCGCCTAATTACGACCATTCGGTTTCTGGGCACATCTTTCCGTGTTTGTGAGGACAAAGAAGAGGGGCTTTTCTGCTTTGTGATTTGCCACATTCAGGTCAGCCGCTGCGCGTTCAAGGGCGGTTCGAGGGTTAAAGACTCGGTTTTGGAGTTTGGGTTTAGTTTAGGGATAAGTAGCTGGGTCACGCATATATTTGGGGCAATTTAAGATTAATAGAGAAGGCTTAATGAGGGTGCGATGTACGAAGTGATGCGCAGGATGGGTCACTTGGTGACACTTGACATGCTGCTTTTTCAGGTTCTTTCCGATGAAAATACGACCTCTAAAATAAATTAATATATCGGAGCTGCTGTCTATATATGGGGCTTCATCCTGTTTAGTGGTGCAGAATGAATACAACACATTTAAGCTGGTAAATATTCATGCAGCATAGCTAAGGATGGAGGACGTCAAACAAAATCTGTCAACCGTGAAGTTTAAAATTAAAAAAGGCAGGGAAATCGGCGGTATGGAAGCATTTTGATTCCATTGTCAAAAAGCAGATAGCAGTCAAGCAGATGGTTATGTAAAATGTAAAAATGCCAGTGTGACACGGAGGAGCTCAGCCTCGCGGCGGCGGGCGGACAGAAGGTGCAAGCGCGCCGGCTGCGGCAGGTGGAGTACCATCGAATGGCAGTTCCATGAGGTGTGACAGCAGTGCATCTCGTGTGTGTGTGTGTGTGTATCAAACGTTTGCGCGTCTGTGGCTGCAGCCGCCGTGGGGGTCCCACCGTCCATGCCTCCGCGCCGTCTGCGTCAGCGGTGCTTCAGTCTGCCGGTCGCCGTCTCATTGCCGCGGCTTGATATTGCTTCGGACATCCATCGAAGTGCACGTGGCTCCACTCAATTTGTTGACGGCCATTCGGTTTGGACCGAGTTTCATCCGCTTTAACTCGGAGCTGCTGGTTCTGGCTGCAAAGACCAAGGACTTTTGTCCTGGACTGAACCTCAGTTGGTTCAAACAAACAGAACAGAGCGGTCGATGGGGTTTGGATACATAATACATTTCCCTGTATTCATCTGATTCACCCAATATTGAATAAAATTTTAAGATCAAATGTTTAATACATGCATTTTTAAATTTCCCAGATGTGCATTTCGCTGCTCGACCTTACAGTCAGAAAACCCCAGGTCCTCCTCCACCGTTTCACAGCGGCAAAGAAAAGGAATTTTGTTACTAACATCTTGCTTCACCGGCCTCATCTACGACAAAATATTAAAGGTTAAAAAAAAAAAAAAAAAAAAAGAACTGGATCTTTCCGTGCCAAACATGCAGCTGCTTGAGTGTTGATTGTCCCCTCAACAGCGGGTGCACATATGAAATGCAGCTGATCCTACTGTCACTGATCTTCGGCTGGTGTCGCCATTAATAAACCAATTTAGCATGGCGAGCGCCGCTGCTTTGGTGACCAGTTTTTGCCGAAAATCAAAAAAAGCGAAAGTGCCGTGTTGGGGGTGTTTTGCATACGTGGCAAAAGACCAAAGAAAGGCTGAGGACGCTGAAAAACCTGCACATGAAACCCAGTCGCAAAAAACTTGCATCTGTAATACTGACAAGAAAACTGAAGTAGCAAATAGTTATCGCAAAAACGTCAACCTGGCCGGCGGCACTCCTTACGATTTCCTTATTAGCGATTAGCCACATTGGCCGCATGTTAAATCATCACTAAGCTGGCTAATAATAAAACAACTAACGTTCATGTGGGGGCAAAGCGGCAAACGTTATTAAGCCTGCCCATCTATAACTGTAAAAAACTAATGTCTGTATTGTATTTGAAAAAAAAAAAATCATGCTTTTTAGTTTTTTGTCATTTTTTTCCCCCTTCCAGTATCAAAAATGGTATGGCATATTGATTTTTTTTTTCCTGGAAATCGGTATCGATTTTGAAATTCTAGCATCGCGCCAACCCCGGCTGACAGCTCGCATTTGGACTGTCGAACGGGGGAAGTAGGCAACAATCAAACCGAGACGAAAAAAGCAGGACCAGCTGTAAAGCAGAGGAGCTGACTGCCGCACTGCCGGTTGTGATGGCTGCGCCGCCGCCGCCGCCGCTCGCACACGAGGGACAAAGACGGAACCGCTGCGTTATATTTTTACACTTGATTTGCAATTTGAGTGTCTGGTTGTGCCTACCGCTGGTCCGTGGGGGTCCATAGGCATGCGGTCTCCTTTGGGGTCGATGGCTGATGGTACAAGTATCCGTCCCACTGTGAGTGAGTGACTCCCCGGCATTTACTGCCATGAACCGCTACAGTTCAATTGTTTTGAGGTCCCCTTTTTTTTATCAATTTGCCGGGGTTAGAGGGCTGTGATTACAGCATTAGTAATCTAATGATTTCTTTATTGACTGAATTCAATGTTGAATCAATTTGGGAATCACATCCAATTGGGAACTTCCAAATCTAACTGGAATCAAAAAACCAGTGGCGACAGCTGGCGTTTGTGCCTGCCGAGTTCAGCCCGAGCTTCTTTGCTACTCTCCTGGACTCTGGTTGGCTTTTGGGTGGAAAAATGCAGGTCAGTTTCCACCCTGCTCGGAGCGAGCCAACACTCGCTTTTGGCCAAACCATTTAAGCAGGCTGGTTCGAGTCGGCCATGGGGGTGCATTGGGGGGGGGGGGGGGGGGGGGGGGGGGGGGGGGGGGGGGGGGGGGGGGGGGGGTGTGAGTCAGCAGGTGCACAAGGGTGAGTTTGATGGGGAGAGCTGTCAGAGCTGAGGCGAAGGTCGCGGAGTCATCCAAGGGCATATGGAGGAGAGCCAGGAGAGCAGGCGAAGGTCAAGGGCTCCCACATGAGCGCTCCTGCATTATGCATGCTGCCGCATATTTTATGCATATTTGTTGGATTGCTGAATAATATGTTGCGGCATTCTCCCGTCAATATCTCATTCACCGTGTATGTTTTCAAGGTGTTTTTGGTTTTTTTTTTGTTTTTTCGGGAACACTGCCATGCGCGAACACTAAAAATACGCGCATCGATACGGCACCACCCAGCGCGAGTGTGCTCGGCGTGCCCGTCAGCATTTTCTGGCGTCCGTCTCAGCGGCGATCAGGTTTTCGCCATCCGGTAGCGATATCAGGAGACCTGCCAGTTTAGCGCAGCATTATCATCCGTCGCCACAGAGATGAGAAGATCAATCTGATCTTTGCTGCGTATGATAAAGCGTGTGTGTGTGTGTGTGAAGGGTCCTGTGCTCCTTTTGGATAATCGATAATAATAATCAAACTTCTCCAACCAAAATGGCAAATTTTCAAAAATATTTTGATGTTTCCGTCTTCCTTTAACCTTTCTTCCAAAAAAAAACCCCCAAAAAAAACCCACTTAAATCAAGTGTAAAAACTTTTTCTTTGAAATTGACAGCTTTTCTTTTCTTTCTTAAATTTTGCTGACACCATCAATCTTCAAAATGTACATTTAAGCGCAGTGATGGACACACAATTAAGGCCTTTTTCGCACAGAACTTTTTTTTTTTTTTTTTTTTTTGAAACCTCGCATTCATTTCAAGACTTTACACATACCAAATCAGAAGCTTTCCTACGCAAGTTAAATTTCCAAACCGATTTGATTTTCTGTGGTGTTTTCTTTTGCATCCATCTAAAATTCTTAGACACAGCACACACACAAAAATGCTATTCCCCCAGAATGGTCTCTGATGAAATGATTTATGTCTCCTCCCAGCACGCGGCACTTTGTGACAAAAAAATTTAAAAAAAAATACAGAGACGGAGGCTTTACAAAGGCAGACTGTGGCAAATGAATGAAGAACAGCTTGGAGTAGATTATAGATGCTAATGTCAAAACAAAAACAAAAAAAGATGCACCAAAAGAGTTCCGGTTTTATTTCATTCATTTAATTTCATTAGCCCCGTTTTGGGGGTAGAGGTTGCACTGAACTGAACCGGGCATCATTTTCGCCATTTTTGCGCCATTCTTGACCGACTGGTTGTCTTTCACCGCGGCAGTCGCGCAGTCAGAATCGATGACAATTATCCTGAACATGACACCGCGATGTTGAAACAACCGCCACCGCCGCTCTGACGGGGACGATCTCAATCTGGAGATTAACCGCCGAGGGGCCAGCCGGAGCAGGAATGCAGCTCTTTTTCCGCCCTTTGTCGTGCGAGTGGTCCAAAGTGCTCCATCTGATCCTACACAATTATCTATATAAAAACTGACTTTATAGCACCGAAATTAAATAATGAATCGAACGCACCATGAAACATAAGTACACTTCCATGAGTTTGCCTCCCACCCCAGCACCAGCAGCAGCAGCGGCGGCGGCGGCGGCAACAGCGGCAGCCGATAATGGCCTCTTAAAGTGCAAATAAAGCCTCGGTGTGTGATGGCGCTCTCTCTCTCTCTCTCTCTCCCTCCTCCAAGCTCATCCCGTGACTCATGTGCCCAAAGAGAACTCTGCCCAAAGTGATCTCTCCGCGGGGATAACCGATGCGCCCGACAAAGTTGTCAATCGATATTAATTGCTTAATTAAAAAGCATACGTTGTCGCCGGGAGTTTATAGGCAGCTCCGGAGCATTTCAATTGGATAACAGATCAAGGTGGGCGGATGTGCATGAGCGGGAGGGAGCGGACGGGTGGGGAGGATGAGAGGAAGCAGATGGATGCTCCTGTTCTCCTACATATGCAGATATATATAGCGTGCATGTACGGAGGCTCAGGGCGTTAAGCGGTGAGTGCTTGGACGCCTCCCGCCGTCGTTCCTACGCGGCTCGATCGTCTCTGCATACAGAGGAACGATGCGCAAGAGGTGTGGCGTTTCTGGCCGTCCTCATCCGCCGATCACTGCTGCCGTCCATGACGGGCCACCGTTGGGCCTCGAGACAAACGACGCCTTTCAGAGAGGCCATGATGGGCGTGAAAACACCGTCATGGTCTTCCTCTTCATACTCGATGGCTCAAATGAAGATTTAATGTATCAGGAAAATTAATCAATATTAAAAACGATTAGTGGCAGCCCTAATACGCCATAAGTCATGCAGTCCCCAGCTCTCTGGAACATTGATTTTAGAATTAATGTAGGTAAGCATTAAAATTGAAAGCCAAATGTTCTATTCTTAATGACTTTACTGGCAGTGTTGGGGAAGCTATTGAAAATAAGTAGATAGTTAATATTCTCAAATGTAATTGCATTAGTGTAGTCATTTGTTACCAGGAAGTTTTAACGTACACGCGTTTTTTTTCCCCAAGCTTTAACATGGTCGACTCCAAAAGTTGGTGGAGCCGATCTATATCCCATCACGATTGAAAACTATCAGAAGCTCATGCGCAAGTTGAGCGTGGCCGCGGCGAGGCCCTGGATTCCAGACAGGAAGTGGTTTTTGAGCGGGACGTACGCGGTCCGAACGGCCTCAAACCTCCCAACAGATGTCGATATGCAAGTCATAGCGCCACCCGCTGGCAACAGAAAGTGTCCTTTTTTTATATACTTTGCGGATCTTCTCCTAGGAAGTCAATCGTTTTTCCGCCTGCTAATAGCAGAGCATTTGAAAAAAGTTCACCTTAAGGATGAAAAGTTAGCACAAAAAAAAAAAAAAAAATCACATTTTTGCCTTTTTGGTAAACGATGTGGCCCCTGCAACAAATCCACCAGCCCCTCACACAGCAGAAATGAGGACCAAGGACCTTCATGTCCTCTTGCCATCTCTAAACAGTATCTTAATGGTAAGCCAATGTGGATGGTTAACATAAAAAAGAAAATGTCATGGATTAAGAAATGGTCCACCAGATATGGGTCATTTACGGTGAAGCGCCACCTACTCACAAAAAAAAAAAAAGTCACTTTTCCTGAGCTTTTAATGATTTCCCGCGCATCCTCCCCAAAACCACGCATGCTTAACCACGGCGGCAGCAATCCCACAGCCGCCTCGACCTGCGACCTGCGCAGGGTGCAACACTGCTTGCAGCTTTAATTATCGCGGCGTTTAATTTAAAAGCGGTAATTAGTCACATTGTTCGCGAGCAACACATGGTTGTCCAGCAAGTATGGGTCAAATGCAGGGAATACATTTTGTCATAGGCGCGTGCTCAAAAAAAAAAACAAAAAAAAAAAATAACAAAATAGTCCCTTGTACTTTATTTCATTTTCACCTCCCGGTAAGTGATTATTTATGAGAATGGAGTCATCATCACTTTACTTTTCGATTAACTGAACAGATTTTTTTTTTTGTTCCAGAAAACTAATTTCCCAGAGGGCCCAGAGTTGAAGGTTGAGGCGTGTTTAGTGTGATGAAGAGTAAGGGAAAAAAAAAAAATTGAAAAATTAAAAAATAATAAAAAAAAAGAACAAAAGATTTCCAGGTCAGAATGATGTACAACAGGAGAAGCCAGCAAATCCTTTGTAAAGCTGGAACGAGCCAATGTTTGACATTCTTGATTCAATAATGACACGAGCCCTTAATTGATCATGGAAAATAGCTTTTCCGCAGATCAAAATCTTGACTGCTGTAATACCTGCAGCGGGTCATCAGTGATCATCCATGTATCTGTAACATCACACATCCTTACTCATAACTAATGAGGAACATCAGAGGAGAAATGTCAAATAACGTAGATGCCTGAGCTCAGAAGCAGCGTTTCCACGCGCCAGAGAGCTCATGATGAAGCCATTTTTAGACTGTAAATTATCCCACTTATCTTGACATCTGTATCAGCCTTACTTTAGGTATCCTGTCAGTACTATGTCTAAGGTAAAAAAAAAAAAAAAAAAGCTATTATTTTTTTTTTTGCAATCTGCAGATTAATATCGCTTCACGTGCACGTCTAGTATCTCCCTTGTAAATTTTGACTGGCTCTCAATCGCTTTCATCTGCTCCGTGATCCCAGCGATGTTCCGTCGGTGTCGTCGTCATGGCTGTGAAGTGGATCCGCCATTCCGCTTGATTGAGAACAAAGTAAAGCGATTTGTGAAAACAAAGGTATTTATCGTGGTGGGGATGGCCTTTTATAACCACTTTTAGCTGAGAGTGCATCGGTATGCGGCGTTCCTGATATTTCGTCTGTGATCGCCTCCTTCAATACAATGATTTACGCGATCAACAGCGGCGCTCGAGAAAGGAACAAAAAGTTCACGTGGAAAAACACTGAAAAGTTTGCTAATGACACTTTTGTCCAAAAGTCAAAAAAGGGAAATGGAGTCATTATTATACCTTATTTGAATATTAGTTGAACAGGTGCCTGAATTTCATTTCCATAGTAAATGATAGATTAGGAGAATTAACAATGCTGCCATGATGGATCTCCTGTGCTTCAGTGGCTGATGGTGCAGCAGATAGGGCTGTGAATCGAAGATAGCACTACATGGATCACTATGGAGAGGATAATAATTCAAAACCTCATCAAAACAGAGAGTGATGGTGATTTGTCAGTGAGGGGCTCCTCCTGAATGCAGAAATGGACCGTGGTAATGGCTGACTAGCGGGGACGGGAAGAGAAACAAAATGAAGTAGACTTTGCAGAACTCTATCTGACCTAATCTAAATGACAATCATGACTGGGAATATGACTTAAAGCTGTATTAAGCAAGGTTTTAAACCTCCACTCGCGCGGTTTCAACCCTCTCACGCAAAGCGTTCCGCCCTCAGAGGGGCAGGCAGCAATGAGTGATTGTTGTGTGCATAGTTGATGGGTTATGCCACAACCATTTGTCTGTGATAAAGCCCTGATCCTACTGCAATGTACAATATTACTAAAAAAAATAACCCATTTTAGCTGGATTTTTTTTTTTTTTTTTGCCAGTACGAGTTAAATTGGGGTTTTTACTGTATATCACCATGACAGCGAAGCCAATATTCACAGTAAGTCCTATCACTTTAATGGCCCAATACATAATTGGTTCATGTGGTCCAGAACGACATTTGCAGGACTTTGTAGACTTGTTGCCTTTATTTAATAAGGCCAACTTCATTTTGCTGTGCCTTCTAAAACCATTACAAATCCCGATTGTAAAATGAATATGATGCGACGAAAGCACTGGCTAAAGTCTGATGAAGCTGACGTGCAAATGCCATCTGGTGAGGTTGCAGAAAGATTTGAATGGTTGTGTGAGGTTTAACACCGATGCCCGAAAACCGCTTAGAATCCTCAAGTCTATGTTTTAATATTCTATGCACGGTCTGAGCTTATTTGGGTGTCCGTAGCTATAAAAAGTGCAAAAAGGAACATTTTTTTTCTACTCAATTAATCATTTTTTTTTTCTCATCTCACATTTGCATCAGGTAAAATTCTGAGGAATTAAACTCTGTGCTGTGACAGTTTTTCTCTCACTGAAAGTTATGAGTCATGAGTGTTTTTAAAAGCCTCATTTTAAGTGGTAAACAGTTAGCTTATGTGAGGTCATGTCATATCGCCAGTTTCACCAAGATTTGATGCCGTAGATGTTCACATCCTTTGGATGAGGAAGGAAATGTTTAGCAATGTTGTCAGGATCACAACAATTCACCATGATGATTATCAAAAATGATATAAAAAATAAGGTTAAGGCTGTGTTAGCACCTACCAACATACCGCACTACAGTCTCAAACTGTTTATGACATCCTAAAACTAATATGCAATTGTTAACACGACAACAAAACACATCAGTAGAGGATGGAATCACTGTGTTATTTACATTTTACATACCGTCTTCGATAGAAAAGCACCACTTTTGTTACTGTATGAACGCGGATCAATGATGGAAACAGGAGGTGTGGCACTTCCCTGCGACTGGCTTGGCTGATTCCCAAAAAAGGTCGTTAATGTAAATACGACTGGCCACATGTCAGGAGCCCAAACTGTTAGTTTTTCACTTGAATTTTTTTTTTTTTAAAGCTTTTTAACGTTACAAATCAACAGTCCGAGACTGAAAACTGCAGATTGGCTTTGGCAACAGTCATCGCTCTATCTGAGGAGATGCATCGATTTGTGGGGCAGTTGGCCGTGCCCAATAAACTGTCATCGGAAATGTATAAATTCTCGCTAATCTAATATACCTCCAGGAATTTGCCATGCCAAAATTCAAACATTTGAAAAAATTAAATGAGCCTGCTGGACTGAATGATAATTGCATGTAGCCGCGACTCGTATTTCATGGCTCGAGTCGATGCGCGTATCGATGAGATGAAACTTTGTCTACATCAGCAAACTGCAGTGTCAGTTCAGCCAATGTCTGGCTGGCTGAGGGTGAAGTGTGCGCTGATTATTCCAGAACTCACACACACACACACACACAAAAATGCACTCATAATGATAAATTCACTCATAATTATACTATTTCTGGGACAAGAAATGATTTAGCAACTTTTACTAATGTATCAGGAGGTCTGTGCTAATTACAAATTACAGGGCTTTTTTTCAAGGGATTAAATTTGAGACAAGCTAAGTAGTTTTTCATATTAAACCTAAGGGACGACATGTAATAACAGATTTATTTGAAGCAGATGTCTCCGTATTTCGATAAAATGGGGAATGTTGCATTTTATAAAAAAAAAAAAAGATCCCTGCATTTTTCTGACCCCATCTCATCTTCACAGCCACTGATGCAGCAGCTTGATCCCATAAGGGCTCTCTCGCACGTCTATCCAACTCTGGCCTGTAAACACTGTGATTTATTAAAAACAATATAAAACATGGAGAGGGTGTCGCCGCACCGAGTGGGTAATTTAACTGTCGCTTATTTGATCGAACTAGAATGCGGACCTGTTTAAGTGTGATCTCTGTTTACTCAAAAGGCTGTCAGAGCTAATGTGGTTCTGGTGACTCATTCATGCCGTCTCCAGCAGATCCAACGAGAAATGATTAAATGTAATCGTCTCCGGGAAAGGTTAGACTACAGTTATTTCGACGTTTCTGGTGGAAGTCAGAGCCTATTTTAAATCCCTGTCTAATTTTAACCTTTTTCATTTCTGGCGTAGCTAAGCAACCTGCCTCTGACCTTCAACTGAACCTGGAGATTGCTTAAATAATCTCGTACTTTTGTTGTGTGTTTGCGCAGGCGTGTGTGCGTGCGTGTGCGCGCGCGTGTGTGTAAGGTTGAAGAAAAAAAAAAATCATATGCATATTTTTCACTTTTCCGTGCTTTGTCTTGCTCCCTCTCCCACTGGCTGACAGACCCGGTACTGCCTCTACTCCATCTCTCCGTGTAGAGAGTTGTTAATAACAACCTTGCACCTGACAGGGTGGCGCATGCACACACACACACAGGCGCACGCACTAACACACACACATGCGCACACAAACAGGGTCACCACTGCTGCCAATTGCCATTTTACGCACCATAAACATGTGATTATTTCATTTATCTCCAGAACACACACACACACACACACACGCACACTCAAAACCCAAGAGTAAGGATACCCACATGAAAATACACACATACACAAGAGATGCATCATCTGTGCTAATACTTACTTTGACACAATCTTACACACACAATTACGATGTTTCTCTCTCTCTCCCCCTCTCTCTCGCTTTCCCTCTCACACACAGACACAAACACACATACACACTGACACAAATAGCTATGCACACACTGATGTTTGGAGCAAGTGAAAGAGTACATCTTAGTCAGCTGTCATCCCACGGTGCTCTTCATGAGAAAAATCAAAAAAACCCAAAGCTGACAGTAAAATCAGCCTACACACACACACACACACATGCACGCGCGCGCACACACAAGCGTCCTTCACCTCGCGTTCGCCTCCGATCTGTTCAGTCAGTTCCCAAACACTCACTTGGACCCGCATTCATCTCCTAAAATAACGACAGTTCCATTTAAGCATTAATGCTCCTGTTGCCACGATCCATCACCGGCCGCCGTAACAACAGGCAGTCCTGACATGTTTACATCTGCTGGTGGGAAAGGTCTGCGCGAAACAATCCGGGCTTTCCACTCCGTGAATTTGCTGCTATTTATATCATGAGGCTTATAATATATTTCGGTTTTGGACTGCTGGTCAAAAGGAAAAGGAGGAGATGGGTTTATTTCATGTACCTTATGATTATTTTTGTCGGCTCAAGAATCCACTCGAAAAAAGTAAAGACCAACAGCGTTAGAATTATTCTGTGAGCCTTCAGCCGTCCCGTCCTTGTCCTGAGAGCAGACATGAAGCAGAGGGCTGTGGGAGAGGTCGCTGCGTGTTCATTAATGGCGTGATTACTGATTAGCATTTAGATAAAGTATGGGATATTTCCCCTGGGCTACAGTAGGTGCAGCTTTGGCAGGTTGAGGGGGGCCGTGAGCTAATGTGTCCTGATTGGACAACAGGACACACAACAGCAACGCACCGCGAAGCCCTCAGCCAGACTGACGGCGGCAGGAGTCCTGCTTAAATGCCGTCGGCCTGGATGGAGACAAAATTACCAAAACTCAGGGTAGCACTGGCTTCCCTTAAACTGCTGTCATAACAGTTTGTGTCGGTGCACATGCTCAGATAGGGTTTGGAATTACATGCAAGGGGTGCATGCAAATCTTTTCAAAAATAACACCCAAAGCACTATTGAACAACCATTTTGTTACCAGAGGAAAAAAGAGCAGTGCCTAGTTTTTAGAGGGATGAAAAGTGGTTGGTTTTTTTTTGTGAAGTTTATAGCATTTGTGAGCAAACGCAACCAGGCGTGAATAATCAGATCAGCAAGATGACAGCAAACCTCTGACTGGTCAAGAAACTCTCCAAAGGCACAATGGAGAAAAAAACTAATACGGCCGACTGGCATCTGTGCCAACAATCTCAGTCATTGACAAATGGGTAAAATATTGACACGGGACATAATATTAGATATATGATGATGGATTCACTGC
The DNA here is from genome assembly GCA_901007715.1 of Dactylopterus volitans. Lineage (NCBI taxonomy): Eukaryota > Metazoa > Chordata > Actinopteri > Syngnathiformes > Dactylopteridae > Dactylopterus > Dactylopterus volitans. Next base: position 28,193 of record CAAKHG010039924.1, on the reverse strand, counting down.
ATTAAGTTCCAGAAAAGACACCTGAGGAGGCTGAATATAAAGGCTTCTGCAAGGGTGAATTACAATTCTCTGGGTCTACAAAGTTTTAAGCTTCCAGGAAAAACAAAACAAAAAAACAAGCATCTACAAAGAGCTGCGTTACTTTCGTGAATGGATATTGGGGAACTGATATCAAAGATCATAGCGGTCACATACAAGAACTACAAAAACAACAAAAACAAGGTGCAGTATGCTGAATATGTGGGTTGAAAATTACTGATAGATGCAGCAACTTTCACTCATTATTTTTTGAAGATAAAGATGAAGTGAACGCGGGTAACATCATGTGCATGTGTTGGCGAGTTACAGTTTAGCTAAAGTCAGCCTAAACCCAAGCCGGCTAGTTATATTAGTGAGGCTGGAAACACACCGTTAATATGGTGATTTGCAAGTAAAAAAAGATAGAATTTTGAATTTTGGCCGCTGAAAACACTTTTGTGTGACAAACCTCGCAAACACGACGTCCAGCGCCAGCAAGTGGAATCCGCTCCTGGATTTTTGCCACCTCGCGCGCACGTGCATCCATGTTGCAGAGCCGCCGGGCTCGCCCATGGTCACGTTGACGCTTGTCACAATAAAAACGAGGCCCACGACTGAAATATTAAAAAAAAAGTAAAATAAAACGTGCGCATGAAAGCAAAAGGCATGCGGCACAACAGCAGCGGAAAACAACAGAAACCCATCCAATAAAACCTCACCTCCAAGAAGCCGTAAGCCTGCACCCTCCGTGTCATAATCAGACGCGCGCTCGCAAACACAAACACACGCGCGCACACACAAACTCCACACACGCTAACTAACAGGGACGGAGAAGATTGAACTGGAGACGAGGCTTGAAATGGTTAAATTGAATGGACTTTTTATAGCACCGATATTACTCCATTCCATCTCATGCACTCCACTCTGTTCCTCTGCCCTCTCTCCATCCCCCTCTCCATCCCTCTCTCCGCGCCCACCCACCCACCTCCGTCCCCTCCCCTCCATCCCTCCCCGCCATCTCTCTGCTCTCGTTCTCTATATAAGAGGGGTCAGCTGTCCTTTCCCATAGCTGTCAACTCTCAGGCCCTTTACAACAATCTGACGACTCCCCGCACTCCTTCCCCCCACAGAGTCTCACTCTCTCCCTCTCACTCGCTCCCTCTCTCTTTTTTTTCTGTCAGACAGATGCAGCGGACGTGATTGGAGGTGAGTGGATGAATGGGAGGGAGGAGGAGGGTGAACATGGAGATGGAGAAGGAAGAGCAAGCAGGAGAAACAATGGAGTGGTGGTACCAGATCAGCCTTTATGGACAGTGATGGGCTAAGGCAAAAAAAAACAAAAAACAAAAAAAAAATAAACAATATTTGACTATGATGAGATGCAATACAGGAAATAATACAGGAGAATAATGGAGAGACGGAGGAATGAGAATGATATGGAGGATTTTTTTTCTGTCTCCATCTCCTCCACTGGTTTATTTTTAGAGGCCTTGTACAACGGTTCGGTGACTTTCTCTGTCTCGGAGGATTTAAGGTCAGCACTTCATGCCAGAAGAGAAATGTCCTTGTCCCAACCTGTCACTATAGCACACTATTGACTGGACCAAGGGGCCATGATTGGCAGGCGCAGAGGCCAATCATTCAGAATTACAAGACGGCTGAAAAATCCACTTGATATGGTGCGCGGAGGGCCGAGACAGCGCCGCCGCACCAGGAGGACGGGCAACACGTGCGCGGGCTCAGGCTTTACCTGTTCCTTGCAAACTGAGGTTACCCAGCGGGTTAAGGATGCTGTCAAATCCAATGTCAGATGTCCGTATTTAAGACGGCAAAGAACCTGCGAGTAATGAATGTAAGGTTATTCCACGCGAGTAAAAAAAAAAAAAAAAAAATCTCTGGCCAGAGGTGGATACGTTGGCGAGCGTATGCACCAAACGCACACTCACACCGTGCCCTTTCACTTTACATTGACTGCACAGCACCTGGGGCTGATGGTGTCATAAGCAAGTCACGGCGCCCCCCCCCAACCATAATGTGCGGCGCCCACAGCCGAACAGAGTCATTTACTCACAGGCACAACTGAGTGGACCTGTCAACCGATATTAGAAGGGATTCAAAAGTGAATTAGAGACTATGAGATGTCATCAAGCCCCCGCATAATTGCACACCACTGCAGATTTGAACTTTGCTCATTAGGCTACACGACTTGTATGATATATAATGTACAGAATGCCAGTTACTGCGCTGATCCAGTAACGACTTATATAATGGAATAACCGGCGCTGGGCTACTGTATGTGCATGGACGTGCCAAGATGCACAAATCAATATTTTGCTGTATGCACATAATACATTTAGAGGGAAGTGGAGGAGGAGGAGAAGAAGGCTTGGCGAGACAAAAAAGTGAACAAAACGTCAAGCGAGGTTTTCTCTTTTTGACGGGCCTAACGTGCTGTCCGGATCACGCCCGCTTTGAAGACGCGCGCAAATTTTGCACCACAAAACATGCGTGCGCTTCCCCCATGCAGTCTTCATGCATGCATACAATGGAATACATAGTCAGCCTATCCGTGCAAAGTGACTGAGCGCAAAACACCCACTTTCGCCTCGAACCTCTCCTGGGTGCTTATGCATGAGCTGGAAGTGGCCGTGCCATGCCACGTTTTTGGCAACCACACTGGCAAAAATAACACCTAAAATGGGTACCTCTTACCCTCAGGTTCCCAAAGATGACCCCCCGCCCTCCACCCTCCTACTTTCATGTTCACGTGGAATGAGAAATTCATGGTTGCAAACAGGTACCAAGCAGCCATTTCCTGCCATGAAGTCAGGCGTTTGATCGTGCGCCTCACCCGCTGCCCGCCCGACGCCAAACTTCTCGTCGCTGACGTCAGAGCTGTGCGCTTCTAAAACCCCTAGAAATGTACCCTTTTTTCCCCCCTATTGACTAGGTGGCTGGGTATCACCCCTTCGCAAAGCCAACATACATCCATCTCCCATTATACACCAATTCTTGGTGCTTGGCGGTCGTCCTTTAAAATGCAGCTTGTGACGAGACTGCGGGGTATCACCAGTTCGCAAAGGCAACCTGCATCTATCTCATTAATTCTTGGTGCTCGGTGACCATCTTTTAAAAATGCGGCTGAAAGCATGACTACGTACTGTATCATTCCGAAAGTTTCGGAATACTTAATGTTGTGGCGATGCAAGCTTTTCAACCTGTAAATTCCGACTCATTTCCTCCCTCGCTCTCTCTCTCTGTGGTTGCAGTGTCAGTCTGCCTGACTCGCCCTAAGCCTCGCGCCTGAATCTCTCTTTCCTACAACCCCGGATCACACCCACCCCTTCTCCCCTTTCCCCACTGCCTGGTGCCAACCCCTTTTCACCAGCTAATACCACTTCACCCTTTTTTTACCCTCCTCCTCCCACCCCGGGGACTCGCATTCAATCGCGCTATCTTCCTGCAGCAGGCCTGTCAAATACCCTGCCATCGAGCGAGGCAAATCGGCCTGGAAAGGGCGGTGGGGATGGGGGGGGTAAGGGGGAGGGAGGGGTGTGTGTGGGGTTGAGGGTGAGCACGGTGAGAAAGAAAGAGAAAACGATGGATGGAAATAAGGGGGATGGAGTGAATGTAATGTTCAAATGCAGAGGGCAAAAAAAAAGGAAGGGGTGTACGAAAATAGAAACCGGGTGGGGGTGGACAAAGGTGGGGAGTCAAGGGCTAAGGGGATGGGCCCACAAGTGTAATCAGTGAGAAGTAGAGGAAGCGCTCGAACCAAGAAGGGCTGCTGATGAAAGAGGTGAAATGATGAGAATTCATAACTCAGACATCCAAGCAGCATCATGCCTCCCCTCCCTACTTGTCATCCTGACAAGGTTTGGGTTGAGTACTCTATAAGCTGTCTATTGTAAATCTGAATGTATCTCTGAACCGCCAAAGCAGACTCTCTGTCTCTGGCTTTACTTTCTCTGTGCCACCCCCCACAAAAAACAAAAAACAAAAAACAAAACATGCATCCTCTTCAAAACGTGACCTGCTTTGGGCGACACAGATTTGTGATGCGTTTAGCACAATTTGAGCCTCGAAAAATAACAGCGGCGGAATGGCCTGCGAATAAAAAATGGCACTGTGAGGCATGCGGTGCAAAGGGGTGGCTCAAATCTTGGTCTCTGATTGGTTGAAAGCTGCGGTATGAGTCGCTCTGATGTACTGTATACAGGTTAAGACAAGGTGGGGAAAGGAAAAGCCGCCAGCTCACCTCCGCGCTGCCACTGCTACTGTTAATCATTGAAATTCCAACCTCGGCCTCGTTATCTGCCGTCTGTGTGAGTTTAAATCGAAGTCTCTGCATTTACCATAAACACAGGAACTGATATTTGCTCCAAATATCTTAAAATATAATTGTGACATTGGTATGTCAAACATACCAGGAGGGAAAACAACTTCGATGACCAGCGATGGGTTTCAGTTCTGATTAAAAGGAATTATTAATCCCAAGGTAGCCACGCCCCATTGTCTTTTTCACCATAAATGGAATCAGAATTTTAAAAAATGAATATAATATTGAAGAATTTCCTTACACAACAACCAAAGTTTCACCCTGCTGGCCACTGGAAAGAATGCAGTATAAGGCAGTTCGGTTTCAGTATTCAAAACTGAAGAAAAAATCAAATAAATAATGTTCTTATTTTGTTCGAGAACTCTTATTCGGTGTACATTTCTCCCACACTTTCTTTGTCTATTAGACTTGGTAAAAAAAAAGGATTTTGTCGCACTTTAAAGTTGGACAGAGGGTTGCAGCTATGGATCGGTCGCAGTGAAATGGTTGTCAGCTACGCCCTTTAGCTTGGAAGTGTTCTCAATATGCCACTATCCATTGCTTAATTATTTAATTGGAAGCTACCTGTTACTTACTGGATGCCCTGCGTCTTCGCTTTACTTTAATTAGGCCCCTTTAGAAGACCAATTACTGTCTGCGTCCTTCTACATGCTTTTCACATCCATAGGCTTAATTGGGTCACCAAATAAAGTCCAATTACTATCTGAAAGCTTGAATATTAATAAACCTATAAATACAAACACTTCAGTAATTGGTGAAACACACCCTTAAGCACTCTGTCATCATGGGAGACAAATGTCACACGACAAAAGGGGGAAGTCAAGATATTATTATAATGAAGTGGTAGTATAATGACATTGTATAATAGCAGCCGGGCTGGCAAGTATATCACCAGCTATTTTGACACTGCTAGGAGATAAAAAAAAAAAAAAAAAGATAAATTTTAAAAAAAGCTGCTGTACAGAGCAGCCTCACAAAATGTTGCCGGCTATTCAAGCACAACACAGCAGCTGCGCGTGTTCGCATGACTCACGAACGCGTAACGGCTCAGTCACTTTGCAACTTGACATTGTGTATTTACAGTAATTTTGCAGTGAATTGCAGTCCAATGTTATGCCAAAAAAAAATTGACCTTGAGACCTAGTAGCTCGATGCAGCATTCAAACATCAACACAGCCACCGTTGGAATTATGAGACTGACAACAATAATCTGTGGAGAGTTCAAAATATTTCAAAATGCTGTCTAAGATCAATTTCTAAAGGATCATCTACTATGTTGAACTGATCTGTACATTATGATCTAAATAAAAACTGAACTTTTATAGACGTTTGCCAGTCTTTATGAAAGAACTGGCATATGTGGAAATGCCTGAAAGCTGCATTCTCTCGAACGACCAGCAGGGGCTGACACCTGTCATCCAATCATAAAGGATTCTGAGAAAGAAAAAAAAAAAGAGCCTAATTCTAATTTGACTTCCGACCTCAGGAAGCATTTTCCAACAATGTTACTGTATCAATCATACAAGTTTCTTTTCTTTTTTTTTTTTTTTACAGTAAAGGACAATGTTAATTGTGTAAACGATGGATCCTTTTAGGGGTAAAACGGCCCTGCGCTCCAAAGGGCAGTGACCTTTTTTATGTGGTCACAAAAAAAAAAATGAAGCCATGTTTATAACGACTTCTTAAAGACTTTCTGTGCATACAACCCTGATTCAAGAATTCTTTTTGGAGTTGGATATTGTCGGTTCATGGCTTTTCTTACAGACAAGCCGCCATTCTTCTCTCCCTCTACTTTTCTCTGCTTTTCCTCAAAAGATATGTCTTCTTGCTCGCGAAGCTTTGCCTCCTCCTCCTTTAAGATCATATGAATGATTTTCAATCGCTGAAAAACATAATTTTCCTTCACCTTCTCCTCCTCCTCTTCCTCCTCCTCCATCCCCCTTCACTGCCCGCTCTCTTCAAGAGTGTGTTTGAGAGGAGCCTTTCAAACATCCAAAAGGTAAAATATTTAGCAGGTAAGAGTCACAACGTCTTGCGGTTCTGCCCTCGGGCTACAGCTACAAAAAGAGGGAGTTGTTGGATATGTGTAAAAGGGCGATATGCATGAGTAAGAGCAAGGGGGCAACTGTGTGTATGCATGTGTGTGTGTGTGTGTGGGGGTAGGGGGTGTCAGGGGTAGTCAGCGGGTGCACTGAACTGCAGGGAGGCTGAAACCCCCGAGGACGAAGTTTGTGATTTGAAAGAAGATGAGTGTTTGAATGCGTCGACAGAAAATACAGCGATACCCGTCAATGGACGGTGAGAGGGAAGGGAGCAAACGTGTGTGTGTGTGTGTGTGTGTGTGTGTGTGTGTGTGTGTGTGTGTGTGTGTGTGTGCGCGGAGTTGTCGACGTGTGATGTGTGTATGTGTAGTCTGTGG
>CAAKHG010039923.1:0-10415 GCA_901007715.1 Dactylopterus volitans | reverse complement strand
AAACCGCGGTGTGAGGAGACTGACGTTTGACCTCCAAAACATGTCACCCACACGCCAACACAACACAGAGCGAGCCGAGGTGAATGTCCGCCTTCCCACTCTTTTGGTTCAACCGCTCTTTGAGAAACAATAATAAGGGATGTTAATAATCAGGCAGGTTGACGGATGGACGGATGGATGGAGGTCAGGGGCGGCTGTTTTAAAGGGCAGTGCCCCTCGCGGTGGATGATCTCAGGGGCAGCTGGCGGGGTTGTAAGTGGGAAGTCATAGTGCTTGTGGGAGGGAGCGAGCGAGGGAAGAAGAAGAAGAGGGACAGGAGAAAGGGGGGCCGGGAGGGCGGGTGAGGCAGCTGCAGTCGCCTGCCCCTCGGAGATGGATCGCAGATGTCTGACTGAGTTAATTGTGAAACTAAAAGCTTCTCTTTCTCTGTGTCCCTCTTTGATTCTCCCCTTTCTCCTTTCCGCCTCTCTATGAATTCCTCATGCGAGGGGACGCCGGCGCTCGCCGCCCCTCCGACGGCGGGACGCTCGCCGGCCGTCGAGGAGGACGGCAGCAAAAACAGAGAAATGCCTTATTCCCTGCATTCTTGTGCGCCTTTTTCCGCAATACGAAAGGAACGGCCCTCGCTTTTGATTAGAAATAAGAGACACTCTGCGGGGAGACGCTTCACAAGCTCACTTTTCTTGCACAAAAAAGAAAAAAACATTAAGATCAGACAGCGGCGAGGTTATGAGGGCCAGGACGTTTATTTAAGCGGGGCCATGTCGGTGCTGATCATACCTGAGATTGAATTAAACAGGATGCGTCTGTTGAGAAGCCCGTGGCTGGTGGAAAAAAAAAAACCCAAAAAAAACTGGCACTGGTAGAGTTCCAGTTGAATTCAATTACCGCCTGCTCATGTCGGCTTACGGGCCACCGCTTTGGCGCTCTTGGCCGTTTGATCCGGTTTAGGATCGCGGCCGAGAATCGGGCTGGATCGCGCCGTATAAAATCGACCCGATGGGGGAAGCAGCGCCGGGGTGAATTTAGTTAAGCCCGCTTTGTTGTGACCTCGTGCGTGTGTGTGTGTGTGTGTGTGCGTTATGTGTGTGTGGTCCCACGGGTGATGTAACATAATCCGGGGCCCGGCGCTGGCGGAGCAGTCACCCTCACCTGGAGAGTCCTCACTCTACAAATCAATTCACAGCTGCGCAGACCATTAGGCTGCTCCCGGGGCCGCGCCGGGCGAGGAATAGTGAAAACATTCGCTCGGAACTTTCTAAGCTTTCGCGCAAATTTCATCCTAATCCAGCATACATCGAATCGTAGTTTAGCGAGTGTAACCGGCCGCAGGGCTGGAGGAGGCGGGGGCGAATGACAATCTTTGCATTTGCAGCGACGTGCATGCAGCTTTTGCTTTTACTCTTTCAAGACATGAAGCTATCAAGTATGACTAGGCAGTACATTAAACAACAAAAAAACAGCATTTCCTGAGTAAAAGGCAAAGGAATTGTTGACGCAATGCAAAAAAAAAAAAAAAAGTAGAAAATGCTTAAATAAAGCAGAAATATCCTTAAGGGCTGAAGCATAAGAGAGATGAATATTTTCAAGCAGAAAACAGAAAAGTTGTTTGCTTTGTTGTCACATGCTAAACAAAACCACACAATGTATGACATAATGCAGTCTATCAAAGAATGGGTGCCATGGCGATAGGGATATCAAAGGAAAGAAAAAAAAAAGTAAGCATTAGCGTCATTAAATCATCTCTATTCGTTTAGGAAAAGCTTAATATTGCAAGGAGTGATGAAAAGTTTGAAGGGAGGAATAAATTTCCTTGAAAAGCTGAACATTTTTATAGTCTCTGCAGCCCAAGTAGTTAGCCGGCAAAACACTGACAAAATAAGCTCAGGAATCCACATGTAACGCTGAGAAAATTACACCCGGTAAAGCACCGTTATTAGCGACGGAGCCTGCGAGCCATAGCAACGGTAACCAGGGCAGGCAAACGGTCACTTGCTGCGAACGCAGCCGGCAACGTGAACGGGGGGTTAGATCATAGCAGCGACCTGACGTTCTGTTCAGCGTGAGTCACCTCTATTAAACCGAGGCGGGATGCAGAGAGGCGAGCGCTATGGTCCAGCTGCTGACTACCACGGTGCAGATGATGATGATGATGATGATGGGCGGTGACAGCCTACCAGGCCAAACCAAAAAAAAAAAAAAAGAAAAAAGGGGGGGGAAGAAAAAGGTTTCCATAGTGATGAAGAAACCAGAACCCAAACAGAGGGAATGAGCCACTTGGGCTGGGACCAGGACGGTTTTCTCGGTCGTGTCACAGTGAAAATAACGGATGATAAAAGAAAGTAGGACTCGTCAGGGAGGTTTTTATGTGTAACTGGAACAAAAAGTGAAACTGCTTCATCAAATGAGGGCCGAGTTGCTCAAAGTTTCTGAGCTGTCGCGGCCGCGGGAAGGACGGAAAACTCGCCGCAATCATAACAGAAAACACAATGAAAACTTGATTTTTTTTTTCTCCGGTATGTTGTTTGATGGATGATTGAAAGTTGTGATACTTGATGTATGTGTCAGAAAAGTCAAATATTCCCCTAGCCAAACTTCTTCAATGTGAGCTTTCCACCATTTCTTATTATTAACTGATCAAATCCAGTTCCGAGCTGCTCAAGTAACATCGTTTTTTGACACTTTTCTCTACATGATTAATCCTCAAGACCCACCGTTGTCTCCATCTGACACGCATGCACACAAACACAATCCGGTCTTATCTCTGCCACGCAGCTCGGAGCCTTTTCCATGACCCGCGGCCGAGCCGAGCGTTATCGCGCGCTGCACAGGCGGCCCGTTGCGGTGGGCCTCGACCTTTTTGCTATTAACATACAGCTGTACGGCTCCACCTCTGGCTTCATCAATATTCAAGCGCGTCTGGTACAACAGACATTAGCCAGTAGTAAAAAGAAGAAAAAAAAAGGCCAGGATGGATGGCAGGGAGGGACCGAGGTGAATGTTGCAGGCTTTTATGAGCCAGCAGTTGCTCGGGGACTAGATAAAGTTCTGCAAAACACACTGTCCGTCTGCCGTGCATTCCCCTGAGATCACCCCCCCCCCCCCTCACCCCACCAACCCCTCCCCAGCTCTCCACAAAGGCCCCTGCAGACCCTTTCTCCACGTCCCACCCCCCACTCCTCTCCTCCATTCACTTGTTTTGGATGCCTCTGTCTTTCAAAAGGAAGGCACACAAGGAGAGTGCGGCCAGGGCTTTGTTATTGCGGAGACCCCACCCTGCTGGTTTTCCCAGAAAGCAGCAGGCCGGAGAGCCGCTGGAGGTAGGTGCGCCCCCCCACCTCCTTTCCTCCCTCCCCCCCTCCCCAGGAGAGGCTCATCTCTGGGACTCACAGGGAGGCCTCGAGGGCGAGGAAAGGTTGGGAGTGAAAAGAGCGGACACAGGAGGGAGAGCGGTGATTAGCTCCAGCGCTGCCTAATCTAATCAGCGTGCATGACTGCCCCACAGAGCAGCCTGGAGGGGAGGGGAGGGGTCGGCCGGAGCAAGAAAGTTTCATCACACGGGCGACCGCGGTGGGTTTTGTCCAATCAGCTGTTTTAGAGGGAGACAGAGAGTGAGAGAGAGAACAGAGAGCCTCATGGGAAAGGTCGCCGCGTCCACTGGACTTTGTCACATTTCACAGGGACGCGACAGTTTCTTGGGCTTGCTTTCTGACAGATTGCAATGAGGCTCGCCGCAGGTGCCATGGCAACTCGGAAAGGGAGATAATTCAGTCTGCCATATCCCGTAATGCTCCTGTCCTTTCTGCGCGGTCCGCAAGCGAGCCGGCTTCTTTGCCGACGCGCCGCAATCGCGACTTCGGGGCAGCCGAGACGTAAATGTTAGCTTCGAGCGGCCGTTAGCTGGTTCTGCTGGACCCGCGGGCTCCATCTGGACCAATTGAGATTTAGTCTGAATTCACTGGAGCGTTCTTCTTCCAGGTCAGACAACAATGGGAGACGTCAGAGGACAGAGCTCGTCCCCCCCGTCCTCCGGGAGGCCGCGAGACAGACTTTTCCAGACCCGGTTTGACAGATCATCTCCGAGGCGGCTCCATGAGAACACGAAACAAAACTCGGACACGCGGCTGCTTTTAATTCACTCTCCTTTCTCAGAAGGCTGGAATGGAAAAACCTTATAACGTAATGTGACCCACTTTGGGCTGGTTCTCGAGTTTTAAGACAGCCTCCCCTCGCATTACGTCAATTTTACTGCCAAATAAACGATGTTTAGGGTGACGAGACCGTTATTAAACGGCCCTTTGTGATGAGGAGGTTTCATCGGAGCGCTTCCTTGACGCTCCTGTTGAAAGTTTTACGGAGAATGTGGCGCGGTGACATAATGGCCGAGGAATAGTGCTGACGGCGAGAACCAGATGTTGCAGGGAAAGCGGAGTTACAGTAGATGCAAATGATCCGGCCTTGTTATCAGGGCCATCTACACTGGAGGATACACACGGCAGGGCCTTGCTGTCACAAACTGTATTCCAGATGTTCGGCGCGGCCCACCGGAGTCATCTGGAATAACCTCTGACACAAGAGCAGCCGTTCAATTAGTGGATTTCACGCTGGGGTCACGGTGACGCTGCAGTCCTGGCTTGGGTTTCGGGCGCGCCCCTGGCGGCGAGCAGCTCCGCTCTGCGCCAGCGGGCCACTCGCTCTCGTCATAATTTGCACTCGAAAAGATGCAAAAAAAAAAAAAGTGTTTATTCAGGATCCATATGGAGATCGAATCCTCCGCTGAAAATAGTCCTCATTCCCGGGAGAAGTGAGCTGACCAATCCCATAAACTGCAACCAGCATCGTGAATTAAGGCACCGCCATCAAAGCTCGGAAAAGCACGAAAGGCAGATGATGTGGTCTGCATGAGTGGGGTTAGTAGTTATTAAACTTTTGTTTTATGTTTTCCTAACGTGCATTAAAAGTATCGCCAACTGAATCATCTGCACTGGGGCAAAAGGGAGGCTGGGTAATTTTTTTTTTTTTTTCCATGCTTTGAAAGTTTACCATTCTGTTAAGGCGAAGGGGATGAAAAAAAAAACATTAAAGAGCTTTTCCGAAGCATCTGTGCTACCAGCCTGCCAAGGAGCTGAAACGCATGTATTTTTTGCTTTTCTTGTGGCCGAAACGAAGGAGCGGAGGCTGCTGCGGGGTCGTAATAAACGGATCCCGGGGTTGCTCCACCTTTATTTATTTATTTATTTTAATGGGCCAAACGCCCGACCGTGAGGGACCACGTGCCCTGGCACTCGCGCTCAAACCGCTGGCGGCCGACTCCGACCGACCACCGTCCTTAACGCCTGTCGCCCGCGCAGCGACGGCCTGAGCATCGTGACGCATTTGAAACCTCGGTTGCATGCTTATTTAAAAAACTCTTGGCTAATTACAGAATATAGACTCAAGGCCGACTTCACAGCTGGCAGCATCGTGGCTGCGATCACGGCGAGCCGCTAGAATTCTACACAATCGGCTTGCCATTTGAAAGAGAAGAAATTCAACATGGGCGCAGGTCAAAGTTCCTCTGGCTACGATCAATTAGAATAATTATGGGGATCAATGTGGTTATTTCGGTCCTGATAACCAGCGACCGAGGTTGGGATGAACGTCTCTCGCCAACGGCGTCACTTACAACTTCCCAATGGAGAGCAATCATGTGGAGAGAGGAAAACAGCTGTTGGGAAAGTGGGAGAGGGAAAGGAAAAGCGGGCCTGATGTTTTGTCACAGAAAGGTCCCCACCCTCAGGAGACTTCTGCTCCACACACACACACACACACACACACACACACACGTTCTCGGGCGGGAACCGGTTCTCAGGTTTACCCTTGAAACGCGACACAAAAGAAACCAGACAAGAATCTGTGCGTCCCGCTTTGTCAAGACCACTGACAAGACTTTCTCTTCATGTTACAATGGAGGGGCAACCTCGGAGCGCCGATAAGTCCGCTGACCCGGCCGATAAATCAACGCCAGGGTCAGGTGTCAAAGCCGGCGCTTGATGGCGGAGTATTGATTACAGAGAAACGCACAAGAAAACACCCAAATTGCATTGTTTCATCTGTTAGGATGTGTTGCCGTTCTTTTTTCTTAAATAGCAATAGACTGAATACAAGGGGTGGCGGAAAAAAATCAACGTGTGGCGATACTGTAACACATGGATGCCAAGTGTCACTCTTATTACTTAAATTGCAAAGGTGCATCAAACATTGGTGGCTTTTTAGGTTTTTGAGACAGTCCATGTGCTTGGCAATTCTTTTTGTTCCCTGCGATATGACGTGACAGGAGTGAGAGTAAAAACTTTGTGATGGGATAAAAACAGATTTTTTTTCATTTGAAACATAATTTCTGTTGAACGAAATGTAGAAAATCAGTCAATATGTGTCATAATCCTGTCATATCGGGACTTAAGTAGTGTGATAATACTGTATTGTGGAATGGTTGGCGACACCAAACCCTACTGAATACGACAGTCAGACCGATAAATAGGATAATACAGTAAATCGGCCGATATTAGCTCATTGTAGACTTATCGTACGTTGGTGTTTGTCCAAAAAAAAAAGCGGGAATTGCCAAAGAGGTAATGATATTATCGCAATTCTTATGCAACGATACCACAGTATTGCGAGTTTATGATGAATGCTGCAATATGCAAAACTGCACACCCTGCTCCAAAGGATAAGCACGTGATTTATGCAGTTAGATAAAAGTTTCTCGCTTCATATTGCCGCAAAAATGGATGTGTAAAAGCAGACGGGCTGTCCTCAAACCGGCAAATCAATGTGTCATGCTCCTTTCGCAAAGTCACACAACAAAAGCTTGGGAAAAGTTTGGCATCCGTGTATCGACACAATATCGAGCCACAAAATATCACAAAACCACACATGCATCGATGTTTCAACTCCCACCAACTCCCCAAAATATCACTTCAGGTCCCTCAGAGGAAAACTCGTCAAACATCCGTCTCATGTCACAAAAGCCTTCAGTCGTTTCGTCTCACCATGGAAAACAAATATGTATATATATAAATGTATCGGGGGTCTGTAAATAAGAAATAAGCTAGCAGCGAAGCCTCCCTGATGGGAGCCACGCTGGGCAACGCTGGCGCACAAAAAAAGTGCTGCATTGACTGGAAAAGCATCAGTGCGCTCGGCTTTTTTTTCCTGCCACGAGTTTCCCTTCTCCGGCAGAAGAAAGAAGAAAGAAGAAGAAGGGGGGACAAAAAAGCACCCATAACTTTAGATTTGTGAGGAGAGGAGAGGGGGGGAAACGTGTGGAAGTTTCTGAGAGGCTGAGAGAGCCGCTAGTTTCATTGACGGGTCTCTTCTGTCTGCTATTGTTGCGGCGGCAAAAGCGGTTTTTTTTTTTCTTTGACAGCGACGTTACTTACGTTCGCGGTTCGGACGCAGAATCCGGCGAGCCGTCGGCGGAACCTTCCTCGCTTGTCCTCGGAGCTCTGGGGCACTTTAATGTCGTCGCTCCCCGGGCTCGGGTTCCCCCTTTTTCTTCTCCTCGGTGTGTTTTTTTCTTTTCTTTTCTCTTCCCTCCTCCCGTCAGTGCGTCTTCATCCTCCACGTTTTCCACCGCACCACAGAGGAATGAATGGCTGCTGCTGCTGCCGCTGCCGCTGCGCCGCCAGACAGACCGCTGTCGCTGCTGGATGATGGGAGTGACTGCTCCGGTAACTCCCGCCCCCCCCCAAAAAAACACCACCCGGGTCGTCCATCCACCGGCCGGCCTCTTCTGCCGCTCTCTTTACCGGACACGGTGCCGCCGGAGGCTGGGAAACGTCCGCTAGCGTGTACCAAGTGTACCTGAACACACCGGAAGCTACTTTTCGGATGCCCGCTTCGAAGGACACTTGTTAGCATCTGTATATTTCTTACGTTACGTTTTTTTTACTCTAATGTGGTACAATATTACAAATTATACCACAAGAAACGTCAATACACGCGCTAATGTGGTACAATATTACAAGTAATGCCACAAAAAAGCGTCCATACACGCATACATGCTAACTAGCTGAGGACATAACTAGCAAGTAGGTAGACGCTAACAACTTACTAGCATATACACATGCCCACTCTGCTCTAAACTAATTAGCATATACGCATGCGTGGTCGTGTGTTTTTTTTTCGTAGATGCTAACAACTTGCTCATTATGTGCTAAGCTAATTGGCATATATATGTATGGACGTTTTTTTGTGGCGCACTTGTAATATTCGACCATATTAGCGTTGCAGAAGGCAAACTTAATTCTTTTGGGAACTTTAACATTCACCTCCCCAAACTTACATTTCTTCACATGGCCGAAAACACCCGCGAACTATTTTAACTCTTCCCCCCCTGAGCCGTTTGGACTCCGGCACAACGGGAGCCGTTTTGGACACACAGAACGCGCCTCACAACGCCATTCCTCAGTTGTCTTACATGAATCTCATTATGACCACAAATAAACTTTGCTTGAATTGTTAAGCGTTCTCTCTTTTAATATCATGAAAGTGTCCACTTTTTTTTATTAGAAACCATTTCTTCAGATTAAGACATGATTGTTATAAAAAAAGCTCCATTTTATCCAGAATGGTTACTCTACGCAAGTGCATCGCTATTGGAAATGCAAACACGCGATGTCTGATGTGACTGAATGGCGAATGCATCGGTGTGGGAATACTTCAGCGAGTATTCCAGCAATGTTAAGGTCGCTCACTTGTTCACTGGTGTTTTTCAAACTAATCCAAGCATCATGGGAAATACTTATGATCGACCTTTGTATGTTACACAGCAGAAGAATATAAACAAGTCAGCGCTCTCTCTCTGATACGTTATCCCGGGTGTTGATGTCTTGTAAGAACTTTTAGTCTCCGTTTTAAGGACTGATGACCAATTTCAGGTTGCCATGGTGATAACTGCAGGACCTCCAGCAAAAAAAAGGCTGCAGACAGTCTGGATCAAATATTTATGAATGAATGTCTGTACTTGCAGAATTGTTAAGCGCATTAGGAACGAGAAGGCGGCGCTAAAAGCAGTCAAAGGTTTTGCACAACTAGTATGAATAAATGTATTCATACTAATGGATTATCATGAATCTAAGCATCTTATTATTTATTAAGCACCAGCAAGACATTAAATAGAACTTTATTTTAAAAAAGCCATTAGTTAAAACTTTGAAGGGTTTTTATCTTAAAGTCCAAATATGATGCAACGCAGTATATTCATCTAAATTTTTCCTTGCATGGTTTAAAATTGCACTGTTGAACGTAAACAAGAATGGTTTTTGTATGCGACATTGTGTATTGCCGCGTCTTTAACGTTCCATGTCGGACAACTGCACGAGCAACGCCAAAGTCCATTTAGCAAACGCGAATTGCAGCAAATCTCGACTTCCTGTCTTGTAACACAGAGATTTATTAACCATCTGCGTGAAGCAGCTGAGATTCCTTCCTTCTTCTTCTTTTTTTTTCTTGTCCTGGCACATCTCTGATTACCGCGCAGACGCCATCAGCTGCACGAGCGTTGGGACGCCCGCGTGTCACATCTCCCCCTCCAAAAATCACAGCCTTAACCTTTATCGGGAGGCTAACAGCTGAGCCGCGGCGAGGACAGCTCACATTCTGAGGATCCAGCGTGTCGCTCTATAGGCTGCACAGTTTGAGAGCCAGACTTAGCATGATTCCCAGACATGTGTCGAATGCACGCCGCGTCTCACATTCCCCCATTTTTCGGTCCTCCCCTCGTTGCCAAGTCCAACAGAAACACAGGATATGGCACCTGTTCACAGCGTGGCCCGGCTGGAGGCGCCGGAACAGCGCCAGGAAACAACTTTTGTGCGTTCTCCTCGGCGTCGCACGGCAGCGAGCGAGTGTGAATGGACTATTTTCAGTCTGTTGTGACTGGGGAGGGAACGACTGGTGCCAGGACCTCCGTGCCCTCTTATTTGTGCTCCTTGGTCAGTCAAATGAGACTCGGGAACGGAGTGGAAACACAAGGCGGGTCCCATGACTCGCTCGGGGAGTTTCTGGCTAAACAACTCTGCAGTTATCGTCAATAAAGCAGCCCTGATGTTATCCATCCACTTCATTGTTACTCCCGGTGACCTTCGGCCGGAGCGGCGAGGCGCAAATGCTCCGATCACCTCTAAACCACAAAAACCCATTCTTCTCATCAACGCGGCGTTTGGCTCTATCCGGCCGCGGGTGGAAGGACTGCGGTGGTTGCTCGGCTGGAAGTTCTCACCAAAGGAACACGCGCGAGTCGAATGTTTTGTTCCGAGTTCAGGAAGTGAAAGTACAGACTTCTTGCACTCCAGTCGGCAAAAAAAGCGCTGTCCGGAGTCTTAGTCATCGTGTGTCACGGTTGATCCCAAGATAGCTGGACTCACTTTGTG
>CAAKHG010039922.1:0-11218 GCA_901007715.1 Dactylopterus volitans | reverse complement strand
ACGCCGCGCCACATGGCCCCTCCCTCCCTCCCTCCACCCCGCCTTTCGTCTGCGCTGAAGTGGTCGGCTGCGGGACTGACGCTACCAAACGCAGCCGCGCGCTCGCCGCCCGGGACGCCCCAGTGTTTTCGTGTGCATGTGTTTGCCGAGGCTGAGAATGTTGATATATCTCTTTATAAGATGACTAACAAAGTATAAATGTTGCTTGGAAACCAGTACCCAATGGAACCAGCCTGTTTATTGTTCTGGGGTGTGCTTTGGTTTTGGCGTCTGTTTGTGAAACGGAGGAATTACTCGTCATTTTTGGGGTCGCACATGCTGCTCAGATGTAGTTTGAGGTCCAGCATCGAGTGGAGGACCGCGGAGGAGCGTCGGGATGCGCGGCTTTGTGCGCTCTAAAGGTAATAGAAGTTTGCTCCTGAAGGAGTTCTGCCAGAGAGGCTTCTGGGAACCATAAATTGGGACACACCAGTGGAGCCGGTTGTGGTGGGCGGCGGGACTTGAACCCACGGCGACCGAGTCCACTCATGGTGCGAGATGTTGTTGACCAGGTTTTCGTATTTCAGCTTAAATTCTCATATTCTCTGTTATTTGGCCCGTTAAATGACGATGTGGTTGGGTTCACGATAAACGTGGTTTTTTTTATTGATTAGAACAGTATTAAACCGTAAATCTATTGAGTAGTGAAGGTAAATTAAAACTTTTGTTTGTTTAAAAAAAAAAGCTAATGGATGTATTCATTTACAATATAATCCCTTAACTCATTATTTTTTAATACGGATAATAAATAGTTTGAGCCTACACTCCAGCGTAACGCCCCTCCAACGCCAAGAACCACTGCAGAACTGCTCCGGGGCAAACTTCTCCCCGCGCACCGACGTGCTTTACGTCGCCGTTTACGTCGCCGTTTACGTCCCCGTTTACGTCCGGGGTCGCGGATTTATGTCCGGCCGCCATTTTACCTTTCAGAGCGCTCCAGCAACTGTGCGCGAGGGTTTTTTGTCGCAGCGCGGTCCGGTCGGCCTGAGCGTCCGGTGTTCGTCGTTTGTCCGCATTTTCAATGAACGTGAGTTGGTCCGGGAGACCCGCACGCATCGCCCGCGTCCCCCCGCAGTCCATGGTCCAACCCCTGTGAAGACATCGGAGGAGCGAAGGTAAGCGTGACGCTCCGCGCGCCGCGCTAGCATGCTTAGCTCGGCGGCTAACGCGAAGTACCGCGGAAGTTAACAAAGCCGCCGGCGGCCGGGTTCGAACGCCGTTAGCACCCCGGTTCCGCTCGGTGGCGCCTGAATATTTTTGCTGGGTCCGGCCGGTGCGCCGCGCTCAGCCCGAACATGCCGGTGGTCGCGGTCGCGGTGAGCTCGAGAACAATTAGCGGGCTCAGCTAGCAGCCACGCCGGGCTGCGCTCTGCTGTGTTGGCCCGCCGCGCTGGTGGGCTCAGCGGGGTTCCACGGGTGATCCCATGGACCTGTGTGTGTTGTGTGTGTGTGTGTGTAGGTGAAACATGACGCAGTTTTTGCCTCCGAACCTGCTGGCCCTGTTCGCCCCGCGGGACCCGATCCCCTTCCTGCCCCAACTCGAGAAGTTGCCGCACGAGAAGACCCACAACCAGCCGTACTGCGGCATCGCGCCCTACATCAGGCACTTCGAGGTGAGAGGAGCAGCCGGTCTGCCCGGACTGGTGGACGTCTCCTGCGCTCACTAACCTCTTTTTTTTCTGTGACCAGGATCCCAGAGATGCTCCTCCACCTACAAGGGCAGAAACCCGGGAGGAGAGGCTGGAGAGGAAGGTGAGATGAGATGTATGGTTTAAACTTAGTGGCTTGTGGAGATGATGAAGCTGCTCGCGGCGTCACGCCGGCGTCAGGATGACCCATCCAAGACCGCTGATGACCAAAGTCTGAGAGGAGCACAGCAGCATAACTCCTGGTTTAGCGGTGTAACCCCCCCGCCCCCCTGCCCCTACCCCCATATCAGACCTGTGATTGTATCTTTATAAACACGCAATCCAAAACCTAAAATTGTTTAGAGATGTTTCCCCAGCAGAGCTACTCGGAGGAGCTCCAAGATTCAGTGGAGCTGAGATGGAACCTGTAGATTATGCTTCATGCCAGGATTATTATAAGTAGGTTTCACATTAGCAGTGAGTAGGGGTGGAGCGGTTCACCACACCTGCGGTTCGCTTCAACTTCTGGTTTTTAAGTTGCGGTTCGGTTCAGACTTCAGTTCGGACATTTAGTGGTCGCTTCCGTGGTTTTCAACAACAGAAAAGGGACGCGTGTCCAACGCCATGAAAACCCCGACAGCGTTGGTGATGCTTCTGCTCGCTCTGATTTGTGGCCAAGTTTCAGTTTGAAGGCTTGGTGAAGATCTGGCTGCTGTCGTGGGCTCGTGGCTGCCGCGCCGGGCTGAGCGAGGTCTCTGTCGGCGTGATGTCTCTTCATACGCGCTAGCATGTTTGAGGCGTCGCTCCCTCGCTCCCACAGACGGTTTCGCTGAACACAAACGACAAATAACTCGCGTCTTGATAACAACGCGACCGCCAGCCTCTGTGGTCTCAACTGGAAATCCAAAGAGCCGCTGGAGGGTTCTGCTGGTTCGGGTTTGTCCGCCATCGACACGTGTCAGAGGTGATGCTGCCTTCAAGTGCTCCTCATAATTTTGACACGCGCGACCAAACCGCGGTTCAAGATGAGAAAACGAGTCACTAAACCGAACTCCTCTGAGCCGCCGTGTAGCGGTTCGGTTCCAAACCGTTCCACCTCTAGCAGTGAGTAGTACATTAGTATCAGTAGACGGATGCAGATGTGGACGGTTCCGACACCCGGTTGCAGCTGCTGCCGACCAGAGGACCTTCAAAGCTTTCGCCCAACCCAGAAAGGGGCGGCGCCAATCCCAACCTCGATGGCTACCTTCCCCCGCTGGGCGCGCGCGTCCACGCTGAGACGCAACGTCCGTCTGGAGCATATTTTACTGACACGGCGATCCGAGGCTCTACAGCCAGACCAGGACCCAAGGTCATGGAATTTTGTAGACCGTTTTGTTGTTGCACCACGGCCCCCTGATTCGTAATCAAATTGTGAGGCAGCGTGAGGTTCACACCCCTAACGGACCGCGAGCTCCTGGTAAACCAGCTTCTGTTTATCCACACGCGAAAGAGGGAACGCGGGCGCATATCTTTGCTGAGGTTTCCCAAAAGGTTCTTGGGTCCAGTCAGACTGGAACAGGGACCCAAAAGCAGCAGCGGCGGCGGCGCGTATCTGAGCACCGCCCTTCACGGAGAGACGCCGAGGGTCCCTCATTCCATGCCAATCTTTTTCCCCCTTGCAGAGACGGGAGAAGATCGAGAGGAGACAAGCAGTGGTGGAGACAGAACTCAAGCTCTGTAAGTCTTCAGCGGCCTCCGGTGCTCAGCCGTCGGTGGGTGTGGCTTCTGGGTTTTGACTCGTTGTGTTTGCCTCGTTCCAGGGGACCCCCACAATGACCCAAACGCACAGGGGGATGCCTTCAAGACGCTGTTCGTGGCCCGAGTGGTGAGAGTCTTAACGGCACAGTGTTCTTGTCGGGCCGGGTGTTAGAACGCGGCAGACGTGTTTACCTCCTCACCGGTCACGCTCTCCTCCTCCATGTAGAACTACGACACCACAGAGTCCAAGCTGCGCCGAGAGTTCGAGGTCTACGGCCCCATCAAACGGGTACGTCCCGCTCCCGTGTTTATTCTGGAAACCGACATTTGTCCTGGTTCTGCGTTCCATAAAACTCCAGGGGTGAAGTTGTAGTCTCACGGCCGGGCTGCAGATCTGTCAGAGACCAAATGTAAACGTGTCTCGTTGGGATCTGCCACAATATTTAAGGAGTTAAAGAGTGGACAAGTGGGCAGACGGCAGCTTCATGGGCTTTTATCTGCAGGTTTGAGTGGAGGGCCGAGCATCACTGATGGCTACGTTCACACACACACTCACACACCCGGGTTACTCCTGGTGTGGTCACTCTGACAGTTAGACGTGGATATGGGGCGCTAACGCTACCACTTTTAAAACCAAGAAAGACGGAAGCTGAATTCACTCGGTCCAGCAGCTGCGCCACAAACCCGATTCTGGATGTAGCCACAGAAGTGGGGGGGTGGGGCGGGTGAGAGGGGAGTGGGGGGGCTCGTGTGGACGCATCAGGTTCAAATGACGGTGAACAACATGCTCACCGTTCCGTAAATGTAACGGTGGAACCGCGAGATCCCCGTTCTGGAGTAAAAACCGTGTCTCGGCTGTCCTCTGTGGGTTCCTTTCCAGATCTACATTGTGTACAACAAGATGACGGGGAAGCCTCGGGGCTACGCCTTCATCGAGTACGAGCACGAGCGAGACATGCACTGTGAGTACCGGCGCCGCAACCCCCCCGCCCGCCCGTCTGTGGTCACGTATGTGCAGGGCGCCGCCGCGGCCCTAGTGCCCGTATTTCTGCTATCATAGTGGGTCGGCAACATTGTCTCGATACCTTTTCTATGGGAAGGTGGCTCCGGTTAAATAAGCAACCTTTAAATTCCGGCGCCGTAAGGAACCAGAACTCCCCGCAGACGCCTTTGCTCTGCGCTTTTGCATGACGTGAGACCCGAGTCTGGTGGTCGTGTGATTGTCTGTGTGTCTGTGTTTGTTTGCGTGTTACCAGTTGACTAATAGTTTGGTTGAGGAGGGGGACTTGCTTCATTGAGTGGGGCATCATGGGGGAAAATGGGAGGAGCCAGAGGTAGAAGTGTGCCTTTTCACCCGTGACCCTCAACATCTTTGCCTGTCAAAGGGCACATTGTGTCTTAACTGTTAGGCGTTGTAGCTCTGGAAGAGCAGCTCTCCTGGTTGGACTAAAATGGTAAGCACAAGGTTAGACTAGTCACCAAGTATTGGTTGGGTTTGTTTGTTTTTTTTGTTTTGTTTTTTTACCACAAATGTGTCATGGACTATATGGGAACCCATCTTTTTTCTTTTTTTTATGAGTTTTTACGGGTGGTCTTCAACCCTGGTCATGGTGAGTTTCATTGGGCTCATTTTTTTTTGTCATTCGATGCCCCGGCGATTCAACGCCAGCGCGTCTCATTGGACAAGCGAATGGTGGCGTCCCCGGCGGTGGCACCATTCCAGGAACACGGGGGGCACCAGCGGCTCTTCCAAGACCAGAGTTGCCGACTCACCGTCCTGTAGCCACAGCTGAAGGGGTGGACTGAGGGGGGATGTGGGGCTCAACAGCATATTAACTGTTTGTTGTTCTCATTGCCACTGCAGCCGCCAATCTGTGATGGCTATTGGCCAGAGCTGGCTGGCAGATGATGATGGTTATGATACATCTACACCCTACTACCACAGCTCAGTATATGGTTGGTATAATGGGTTTGTATGATGGGTAAGATTTCTTTCCACCCTCCATCTCCTACATAGGGACGAGGCGCTACGTTCAATGGGAAAAGCGGCTTTGATTAGCGAGCTCCGAGGAGCTCCCCTTTTTGCTTTCACTGTTAACGGACCCCCGGCTTTGACCATTGAACGCACCCCTGACCGCTAGTGTGTTAAATGTCGCCCAAAGATTTCTGCCCTTTGTGTTAAAGCCACCTCGAGGCTCGGCGGCGCCCGCTGAGCCGTAGCGAGGGCGGGGAGTGCGATGTGATTTTGGCCTGTTGTGTCGCAGTGGCGCGTAAAGCTACCCAGCTCTCTTAAAAAGGTCCCATTAGAGGTGTTCTGATGGCGCGTTCTTTTAAATGACACCTGATATTTGCAGATGGACCAATACAGAGGACAAAAAAAGTATATTAGGTATTTCAGCGGTGTGTTTTTATGCCGTTTCTGCCACAGGAAGCGTGACACGGAACCTCTTATCCAGTTTGGTCGTCATAAGTAGACAGATGCATGAATCCAGAAACGAGCGGCTGTTTTCAGCTGCACTTTAGGAGCGTCCAAGAGGGACAGTTGAGTTCTGGGATCATTCTGGGCACGGCCTAGTATCGGCCATGTGGTTGGGCGGCGCCTCCCCAGCTCTGCACCTATAGGTCGCTGCCACGCAGCCGGTGACGGCTTGTGGTTGGTCGTCACGTTTCGTCGTCGGCGTTCTGGCGTCGCAGCTCCGCCGCCGAGCTGGCGCTCCGCCGCAAACGCAGGGTGCGCCGCTTTTATTGCCGCGTGTCATCACATCTGCTGGACTCGGGGAGTTTTAAATATCAGTGCCAGCGAGAAGATGAGATCCCGCCCCCTCCCCGTGAGATCCGAGCACGACTCCCGATCCCGTTTAATCCGGAGGAGTCTGAGCTGGCTTTAACGGAAAGGGCAGACGGCTTCTTCTTGGTAACTCTGCTCAATGGGCTTCTCATACATGATCGATTCACCACACAACTGAAGTAGCTGAGCTAGCCTCTAGCCTCCTCCACCACAGCAGCTCCAAGCTTCACAATGATCCCGCAGTTCAACCTCACGACATGTCGGTCAACAAGCTCAGACGCAGGAAGGAAGACACGTCGGGTTCCTCCCGGACGTGTCGGGTTCTAGTGGCAGCTCCCGTCAGGACAGGCAGCCCCTTTTTTTCTTTTTACATGCATTTATTAACTTAACTGCAGCTGGTTAGTTTTGGCGGGACTGGTGGGGGTTTGGTAAGGCCCTGTCATTGGATGGGATGTTGTAGTGAACACAAGAAGTGGTGAGGGGGTTCTGGTAAGGCCCCCGGCAGAGGTGTTGTGTATTCTGGACTGTGGTAAGGCCGTATGAGTGAGGGAGTTTGGTAAGGCCCTCAAGACTGAATGCTGATACGTGCTGGGTTTTGGTAAGGCCCTCCCTCTCTGATCCCCGCCCACGTCAGGCCGTTGTAGCGGCCAGGACGAGTCGCCTGGATCCCGCCGCGTTCCTGATTATACAAGCCGGATGTGTGGTATGATGGCAGGAGGTGTGGCACAGTCTGGTTGCTGGCTAGAAGCCCCTCTCTGCTGGTGGCTTCCATCGTCTTGGTCTCTCATCAAGAGGTGGTAAAAGGCTACCGCGGAACACCAAGTCCAATCACGGTCGCGTTTCCCCCGGCGGAAGTGAACCGAAAAATTAGACACGGCTTCATCAAGACCAAATAAAGGAGGTGATGCGAGGCGCGTTTTGGTCAGAAGGTGGCGCAGTTACCCACATTGAGCTGTGAGCCACCAGTAAACGGTAGAAGAAGAAGTAGTTGGAAAGCAGAGACCTGCACGTTAACATCAACTGCTGCTCTTTATTTCCCCACGTTGACAGAAACCTCTAAAGATAATAAACGTCTGGTTTTTACCTCCAAGGTGACTAAAACTCTTTGATCGAACCCTAATTTTGCTGTTGATGGCTCAAACACAGAATTTGCTGTGATAAAGCTTGAAATAAGGGATATTTCAATGTGTTTTAGATATTTAAAATGATCCCCCACTCTGCTGATTGGTCAGCAGTTTTTAGCCGTCCAATCAGCCGCAGCGTTACTGACCACCTCACTGAGAGGTCTGGTTATTGGTCCACGAGCACCAGACCTGTGATGTGGCCTGCCGCGGCCCCGCAGCCAAAGTTTTTCTCGGGTGTTTTTGCTTTGAGGTGGTTGGTCAGTGATGAATTTCTTCTTCTTTGGTGGTTAAATTGGTCCTCGCCAACTGTGCAGGTTGCTTTAGCTTCTATCGGGTGACTCTTTTTTAAAGGTAAACTTTCCTCCTAAAACTGGGCCTCATCCATCCTCAGCCAGGGCGCCTCGGTGAGGCTCACGTCCTCGTAGCTCGCTGCTCTCTGCTTCTTCTTCTACTGTTTTTTTTGTTTTGTTTGTTTGTTTTGGCCGTAGCTCATCACAGGAACTAGATGAGGCCCGGCTGTGTCCATCTTCCAATCATTTTCCTGGGCAGCCGAGTTAATTGCATGAATGACTATGACAGAACTGATGCTTGTACACCATAAAATGTGTGTTTGTACTTCACTGCTCCGTTTCCCAGTACCGCACAGTCACAATCGCAAACATTACGTCAAAGTGTCAGGGCACCGAAACGTATCTGGCCCGATACAAGTGGGAACACCTGCTTGTCGGCGGCGAGCGTTCAGGTCACGGCGACAGCAGAGCGTTTTTAAATCCACGCCGCCCATCTCGCCGGGGTCGTTTGGTTCAGTAAAAGCAGGTAAAATAAACCCGGATAAAGAAGACTGAAGTCGTTGTGTAGTCAGGACCTCAGCGCCCCAAGACGAGTTTGAGGACAGTCGCTGGAGGTGACTGTGTCATTAGTCTGTAGATCAACCAGTTAGGCTGCAGTAAAACCACTGGTACCCAGTCTACTGGGTGATAGAATAACGCCGCTAAAGCGTTAGCGCTCGTTCATCTGGTGGAAGGAAGTCTGCTCCCGTTATCCTTCGGCTTTTACCCAGAGAGCAGCCATGTCGGCGCCGCCTGCTCCTGGTCAGTATAACCGCTGCACTGTTTTGTTTCCATGGCCACCGGCACGCCGCGCTGCCCCCGCCTCACCTCCCGTCTTCCCTCTCCCCGTTCCTCCCCCTCCAGCCGCCTACAAGCACGCCGACGGGAAGAAGATCGACGGCAGACGGGTGCTGGTGGACGTGGAGCGAGGACGCACCGTCAAGGGGTGGCACCCCCGCCGGCTAGGTCAGCGGCCATGTTTGTCTGTCGCCGCTCGCGGCCGTGGGCGGAGTCACGTTCCGTGTCGCCGCTCGTTTCCAGGGCTGAAATTTCAAATTGCAAAATACTTGCAGTATAGTCTGTCTACGTTCCGTCACCGCTTATCGTAGAAGAATGAATATGTGAATATAAATTACACGTGCGGTGCGTTGATTAACCAGCTGAGGGATATTTCAGTTAAAATACACACAGAGACCCTGAAACCTGGTCCACTTACAGCAGCGCCGCAACTACTGGGCTTCTCTAGTGATTAGCCCAAGATGGCCGCCAGCAATAGCCAGCTCTTATGCAACGTTTTTGACATAAAACTGTAGATCCTGTCGCGTTTTTGATGGCAGAAGCCATGAGTGAAGAGGGCAACTAACAAAATGGCTGCCCTCTTTTTCACTGCCAACTCGGTTTACGAGAGTTCTGCGTAGTTCCTGAAACTAACGTCCCAGGAGGAGCGTTCGCTTGTAGAGTGACGGCGCCACCTGCTGCTCTGGTGGACCTACGACGGGCAGAGGACGGCGTAGAGATGAAAACCAGCTGCCCCGGTCACCAGAGACGGCGCTGCGCTTGTCGAGGGGCGTGAACCACCTCCTCCGCCGTTCTCATGTTCTGCTTGTCTCCGTCCCGTCCTCCCAGGCGGCGGGCTGGGCGGCACCAGGAGAGGCGGCGCCGACGTCAATATCAAGCACTCGGGCCGAGACGACGCCTCGCGCTACGACGACCGCTCCCTGGGCGGGTGAGTAATGCAGCGGCGGCGCGCCGCCCGGCGTCTGAAGCCGCCCGCGTGCCGTGTCTGACTCTCTTCTCTCGGCTCTGACCAATCGCAGTGACCGCGAGCGTGGAGAGCGGCGGGAGCGCAGCCGCGAGCGCGACCGGGACAAGGACAGAGAGCGCCGCAGGACCCGGTCTCGTGAACGCCGCCGCCGCACCCGCTCCCGGGAACGGGAGAGGGAGAGGGACAGACAGGTGGTCGGGGAGGAGGTCGGCGGCGGCAGTCGGCGGCGGGAGCGGGAACGGGAGCGTGGCGCCGCCGTGGTGGGCGGGGACAGCCGCAGCAGGGAGAGGAGTCGGGATCGAGACCGGAAGAGGCGGAGCAAGAGCCGGGATCGCAAGAGGGACAGGGAGAGGGGGAAGGGACTGGACGGCGAGGAGGTCGGTCAGGGGGAGGGCGGCGCCGAGGGCGGGGAGCGCGTCATGGAGGAGGGGGAGGGCGAAGCCGGGGAGGGCGGCGAGGAGCGTAGAGACCGGGACCGGGATAGAGACCGGGACCGCAGGCGCAGTCACAGGGACAGGGACCGCCGCCGGGGAGACCGGGAGAGAGACCGGGAGCACAAGAGGGACCGCGGCGATCGGGAGCGGGGCGAGCGGCGGGAGGAACGCCACGGCTCGCTGCGAGACGACATGGGCGCCCAGGACGACATGGGCAACGAGGAGGAGGGCGAGGAGCCGCCCAACATGGACGACTACAGTCAGGACGGCATGATGATGGCGCGGCCGCCGCTGCCGTCCACCGACGGGTACGGCTCCGGCGAGAACGGCTACAAGATGGAGTCGGCGGGAGACGAGTACTGACACGGCCCCGCCCACTCTCAGACAGCTAGCTAGCGGAATCGCTGTCGGACCCCGCCCCCCCCCGAGCGCTCCCCACCGACCCGGTTTGACTCGGCAGCTCCTCCTGCGGCCGCGCGGCGATTCCGGCCACCAGGCGGCGCCGCCTCACTGTCGTCTCAACTTCCTTTTTTCATCTCCCGGCTTGGATCCTCCAGTTAAATCCGACACGTGGTCTTTATTTTTGTTTTTAATTTTTTTTTCTTTTTGTATTAAGTTTCTTGCTCATTAAATGTTTAATTTCCGGTCGGATCCTCATTCTTTCCACACGCGGATGTTTGAAGGAATCATAGTATCGTGAAAAGTGAGGATTGTTTTGTTTATTCACGCTCGAATAAAACCTTTTTTTTTTAATTACACCTGCTTCCACATGTAACTTAATTGCGCCTCCATCTGCCCCTAATCTGGCGTTTAATCCCCACGGGCACTCGGGGTCGCGGGTGTTAGAACCATCCTGCCGTCCGATTGGTCCTGAGATCGGCAGCTTTAAGTCGTAATGCAGCAGGACAGTTTGGCTTGTTTCTGGTCTTCCTGAGGAACATTCGTACTCAGCCGTTGACGTAGGTGAATCTTCTCCAGCGCCGCGGCCGCTCATCCTAACATGACGCGCGTCCTCCTTTAACGCTGTGGGGGCCTGAACTTCCTGTTCTAAAGGAAGTCCCGTTTCTCCCATCTTGTACCATCGTTCCTCTCAACCTCGCAAACTGCAGTAAAAACGGGGTCAGCCTGCCGACTGTCAGTGACTTTTCTCTTTGACATGATGGACGACGTCATGTCAAAGTCAACTGTAGCAGTAGCACCGACCATCCGGTTGCCGTGGGAACTGCCAGTGGGTGGGATATATGGGGCAGCCAGTGAGTGGTTTGTCCTTGAAGGCGCTCAACCATGTGAGCCACTTTGACAAGGATAGACGACCGGGTCAGAACAGGTCCAGAACTGCAGCTCTCGGGGGTGGTCAGGACCTATCAAAAG
>CAAKHG010039921.1:0-28199 GCA_901007715.1 Dactylopterus volitans | reverse complement strand
AGTTCCTGCAGGTTCTCTGTTCAAGGTGGTGGGTGCAAAGCGTTGTAAAACAAATACTTGAGTTTGCATCTTACGCTAAGGAGTAGATAGTATTTATTGGTGAATGGAGCTCAAAACTTCCACCAAAGTCTAAATCCCTGACATCCCTCCTGTTCCCTGTGTACTGGCCAATGAATGAGCCGTCTTCATTGAACGGCATCTCTCCTCCTTCTCCATAGTCGACCAGACTGTCGTCACTGTCTGATCGCTTCATCATTGCCTCTATAGACGGCTGGCCTCTTTGAAGACCTCTTTCCTCTTCCCTGCAAAGTAAGGTACACAATTAGACATTGTTAGGTCAGCACTAGAAATCAGAAAAAGATGGTGTATAACGCTCATCTTGTTCCTCCAATTAGCCAGTTTTACTTGGCAGTGCTGCATTGCAAAGGTACATACCTGCGGGGGTAAGGCAGAGTGGAGACACGTGCTATCCTAAAATACAAAAACATCATTGCATTAGAGAAAAGTCTTCACTGTTTAATTGATGAGACTTTAAGTAAATGCCAGAAATCCTATTAAATAAGATGTTTACGACTCAAAAAAAAAAAAAAAAAATCTGCAGCATCTGTGCAGAGTTTTATAGTTGAGATATCAACATGCCAGTATTTCTTTTCATACCTTTCAAGAGACCTTGAGTTGAGTGCCAACAGAATAGGGGTTGAGGTTTGGGGGGGGATAAAGGTAAAGGTAGAGTACAAAAGAAAAAAATAAGACAGAAATGTAAGTATGATCAAAAGTTATCATAAATAAGTTAATGACTGCCATAAGCAGATTTGATCTGTACCTGTGTAGCATCGTGCTAAAATTCAGTCAACTTCAAAGTTGTCATGTGGGGTTTTGACCACTTGTAGTGCTCTGGAGCAATTGTGTTCAGAATCGTCTTATGTTAAGAACCAATACTCGTGACTAACTGGGAAATAATGAAGTTAGGTTTTACAATTTCAGATTCAAAACATCAAAAACTTAAACCAAATGCTTTTCACAGGTAAACCAATAGTAATAGGTCTAAAACTCAAATGTGTCCAAAACAAAACTGAATCACCAGTTTTTTCCCACAAGGACCTAATAGCAAAGAATGTTGTATTCCTGTTCTAAATAACTGTAGATTTTTATTTTATTTCCCATTTTTATTCTATTTTGTAATGACAAAAAAAAATATTGGGGGCTATGCCTGAGCCTTTTGCACACTCACTCCACAAAGGTCAAGTGTGTAAAGGTGGCGTGATGGGTGTGATGCCTATACAGCAGCAGGAATGAAATAAAAACGGGGCTGGGCTGGTGGAGGTTCAGTTGCAAAAGAAAAGGTAAAAATTCCTATCCTTTTGATTATAATTAAATCATTACGATTATTTTCGGAATTTCAGTAGTCGACTCAACAGAAAAACGGCAAAACAAATAATTTAAGTTGAATCACTATGCTATTTGAACTACTGTATCAGTTTTGCAGAACGGAGTTAAACTAATTGTAACAGTTTGTCTGCTGGACCCGATAGACTTTGCTGCTTCCGTTTTCCTACAATCGCACTGGCCAACAGTTGGTGACAGCACAAGCTCCTAAATGATGCCTGATTTGGTTTTTGCAAATGTTTAATTAGACGGGTAAATGGATTCATTGGTCAAAAAGTCCACAGGGTGCCGTTACTTAACCAAAAGGAGCACTAATGCACAGGCACAGAGCAAATGGATGGAAATACAAGGCCAAAAATAATTGTACGGTGTTATGGGCACTAAGTAGTATGACCGGGACTTTTATCAATATTAGCATGTCTTTGAAGATGCAAAATTTTTGCTGGTAGTAGGAATATTTGCAGGGTTTTTATGTGTCCATTTTCTTCCAACTGCCTGCTGTTATGCTTACCGATAGTCAAATGATCCCTCCTGATCTTTGTCATCCACCGGCTCCAATGAAATGTCTTTTTTTTCCCGCACTGGTACAAAACAAGCAACCTATTTTAAGAATGTGATGATATTGTTGAGAGAATATAAGGGGCCGGGATTTGCCGCAGTACCTGGATATTTGCCCCCTCGGCTTCTCTTGATGAAGCAGACGATGAGTAGGATGAGCACGATGAGGGCCACAGCACACATGATCCCGATGAACCAGCCCTGAGTGGAGATGTCCACCTGGTCCTGGGCGTAAACTGTCCGACAAGACATACACAAAGTCATCCAGCATTTTTAAAGAATAAATTTGGGAGAAAAACAAATGAGCACATGTGCAAATTACTTTCAGTGGTGTAGTCGGGTGACTCCTCCGTGTGCCATTCCCCTCTCCCGAGCCGAGTGCGTGCCGCCACGGAGAACCTGTATCGAGTGTAGCGGTCATATCGCCGGACTGAGAAACTTGTTACGTTTGGAGGGAAGTCCTCGACGCGCAGCTCCTCTCCTCTGGTGGCATTCACTGATGTTGGAGTGGAAAATTCAGTGAGCTAAAAGAGCTCTCGGTGCTGCTAGAGTGCACAGAGCTGAGCTATCAGGTACCTTACCTGCTTGGAGAGTGCAGACATAAGTGTTTGTTACACTCTCCAGAAGCTACTTCAACAGTATTGCGATCTTTGAGCGCACATATGGTGTACGTGTGTTATTTTGTGCTCCGGGGATTGGGAAAGCCTTTGCTTACTTTTTTGGAGTGAGATGTTTCTTGTCATGCAAGTGTTGTTGCTGTTGTTCTCCTTGGGGAGGCACAATACTATAAAAGTGTAGTCTTTGAGGACTCTATGTGTAACTGAGTGTTTCAGATACCTGTCTGATACTTCAGGGAGTATCCAGTGATGATTCCGTTTGGTTCAGCAGGCAAGTCCCAGTCGACATAAATACTGTCCAGATGTCGCTGCTGGATCCTGAAGGATGTGGGAACAGATGGTACTGCAGACAAAAACACGGCAGGAGATGGCAAACATCATTTTTTTTTGGAAATTTACACTCAGTTGAGATTTGCATGATCAATAATATTCAAATGTTTTTATGCCTTAACTGAGGTAAACGCTACATTTCTGGCCATGTGTTAATTCCTACCGCCTTCAGGTGTTGAGAAGTGTATGCTATTGCTGGGCGGTCCTTCGTATCGATTGTTTGTCACCACGATGTATATTTTGTAATTGCTATAGGGGATGAGCTCAGTGAGGACCCCAGATGGGTCTGGGCCAGTGTCAGAAAATTCTTTCGACTTCATAGCTCTGTTGACTCGCAGCCACTTCAGCTGGCTGCTGTCCCTCCAATAGTAGACCTAAAACGACAAGAAGCAACGTTTCATTTCTGCTGCCATTCAACAAGCGTTATTATTTTTGGTAACGCTTTCTCTAGAAAAGGTTGAAAATTCAAAGTCCTCCAACAGTGTTTATTAGAGCTCAATCATTGACTATTGTCAGGCATCAAATTCACAACTGAATGAATGAATTAGCCCTGTGCAACTAGAGGCACCCTGTAGAGACCGTACCTCCATCAAGGTCCATGTAATGTTTACTGAAGAAAATGTCAAGCTCTGCTCCAAAATTTCATGGACTA
This sequence comes from Dactylopterus volitans, assembly GCA_901007715.1. Lineage (NCBI taxonomy): Eukaryota > Metazoa > Chordata > Actinopteri > Syngnathiformes > Dactylopteridae > Dactylopterus > Dactylopterus volitans. The sequence goes on along the minus strand of CAAKHG010039921.1, from coordinate 24,656 downwards.
TCCCTTCACCTTGCACCACATTCAAGGATAATTGCCCCATAGATTGTTTAATTTAATCCCACTGACGGAGGGACACTCAGAGAGCATAGAATTTAATCACTGGCAATGTAATGCTACACTGGAATTCAGCCCAGTAGGTTCTGCGATATCGGGCTAACAGTGAATGCAACAATCTTAAATAATATCAAATTGAAGATTTTGCAGTATATCAAGTTGTGTTCTGTAAGTGAAATTGTTGAATGATAAAGTAAATAATCTACCCAAAATATGAATCTACTAACAGTGACAAGCAAATTCGGGGTCACTGATTTCATTTATCAGCTAATGGTGCGATGATTGGCAAAGGTGATGTTACAGGCGGTGGTATCAACATACAGTGGACTTTCACATTGTGAGTTTGATGGCAGATGCCTGAGCCAAACAGTGTGCAAAAATGTATTTTGTTTTCCTATATTCACCTGTCCACCAGTGTGCATCATGTAACATTTAGTTTGATTAAAAAAATAAAAAACTAAAACAAAAACCCTCCTCTAACACTTGACTTGACTTACAATGATTGCAAAGCAAGAATTTTACAGCAAATGACTCAATGCATGTCCTCAGTTTTTGTTGTTCATCGACATACATATAAGCTAAATTGTACATCATCCCACAGTGAATTCTCAGTAGGCCCACCTTGTAGTCTTTCAGTTCTCCCATAATAGAGCTGCGAGTGACTGGGTACCAGTGCACAGTCACTTGGGTGCTCTGTATGTCCGACACTCTCAGGTTCAGGGGTGCAGTTAAGGGACCTTTGGAAATACAGAAAGCTCATAGTTCCACAGTCTGTCATTGCTAATAAGAAGAAGTGGTGTCAGGGATTAAAATTCAGATTACAGTTAAACTGTCAGCATGGCACTTCTTGCCCTTTGCCTACCTCTCTGGAGACCAACTGACCAAATTAACAGAAATCATGAAGAAAAACCTCCTAATCAACATGACTGAACTCCGACTGACACTGGTGTTGAAATACTTAAATTTAGTGCTCACCTCTTAATTCCAATTAAATGGCTTGTGATACTTACGGTCTTCCCCGGAATAACCAATTACAACTGGAGACTCTGGGCCCAGCCCAAAGTCGTTGACGGCCTGGACCTTGAGCTCATACGGAGTAAAAGTATCGGCATCGTAAATGTAGTATTTTAGCCATTTGGTGGTGGCATTCTTCCACTCCTCTCTGGAATCTCTCCTTCGCCACCAGACCAGATACTTCAGATGGGGCCCGTTCCACTCTCTGTAGGTCAGCGGCTAAAAGCAGGGTTTAAAGTGGCCAACCGGTTTGAGGTTATCATAGCAGCAGTCCGAATTTCAAAGACAAGTGTTTCTTGAAGTGCTCTCGTTACCTCCCAGCTGATCTCCATATTATTTCGCCATGTTCCCACTCCTTTCAAATTCTTTGGGACGACATCTGGAGCTGTGCAGGATAACCATTGCAGTGGTAAAGGTGCCAGATTTAATGGAATACTTTGCCATTTTGTGAATTGTGCTCATTTGCTCCATTCTATCAGCCTCACTCATAATTCCTCCCTCAACCATATCAATGAATTATGCCTCTTTTTGACTACTGTGTCACACAATGGCTTGCAATTAACTAGAAGGCCTGAAGGGAATATGGCTAAACGTCACCCTGAATAAAATTATGGATTTCTCTGGATATAAACAGTAGTGGATACATTTGGGAAAATGTGTGTGCACATGTGTATTTTTAATGTGGAAATTCTATATATTAAAAATATCTTTAATTTTAGAGAGAACGCTTGATATATCTGTTTGTTAGCTCAGAAGATGCTATATCTGACAGCAAAGATGTATTTTAAGAGCATCAAACCCACGTGCACCGCTGGTCTGGAAGCGCATCGATGGACGGCTTGGACGACTTGATCCAATTTCATTAATTGCGATGACCCGGAACTCATAGTAGGTGAAAGGTGAAAGATGCAGAATGACAGAGTTGAGGTTTCCTGGGTATGTTGACAGGTTTTTCCACTTACCAGGCAACCAGTCATCGTCATCATACTGCACCAAGTATTCTGCAAGAGAGCAGTGAAGGGTTTCTGTCAGAAAAAAAAAAACAAGCAGGACACTGGAGCCTGAATCCTGTGTAGTGTTTTCTGTCACCTGAACGAAAATATTTAGTTTTAGTAAATGAACATAGTTTGGGTTCAAATAGACCTTTTTTACACTGTTTACCACATGTTCTAAAGACCTGCTGTCAGAAATACTCTGGGTTAATTTTTTCATATGTGTCCAGATGCAAGTAATATTTTTTGGCTATTGAATGACAAACAAACAAACAAACAAACAAACAAACAAACAAACAAACAAACAAACAAACAAACAAACAAAGACAATCTCTAAACAAAAAAATTAAATTACTAGGAATCTATATAATTTAATAGCTCCTACCTGTAATAGGGCTGTGGTTGCTGTCTCCTGAAACCCAGCTAAGTCTTACGCTACGTTCATATGGATCCGACAACTCCAAGTTTGTGGGAGGATCAGGACGGTCTACATAATTTTTTTAAAAGGAAGCAAACAAACAAACCAATAAAAGCATGAATGGTTAGTAAGCCCGACATTCTGTACTGTTGGTGACATGTTGTTATTTAAACTTGCATTACCCATCACCATTAGGCGTGCAGAGGCAGACTTCTGGTCCAGTTCACTCTTGATGATACATATATAGTTGCCCTCATCCCCTCTGTTTACATTGGTGATAACCAGATTTGATTCATCCAGAGAGATTCTATAGATGCATAAAATTGTGGAAAACTAGTGAGACTAAGTCAGTCAGTTTGGTTCGCTACATAGACATGCACTGTGTTTATACAGTATATGCCTATCAACCATAACATTAGACCCACTGCATGTGTACCATCGAATATAATGCAACAGCCCCGCAATGAATTATCCCTTCATTAGGAGTTTCATATTGATTTGGAATTGAATCTGTTTGAGGGAGGTATTGACATATTGTTATTGGAGCTGTAATTTGTGATGCTGTTGAACTGTATTATTTTGGTTATCCCACTCGTGCTTTCACATCTCATCTCATCGTCCTCCGCTTACTCCGGTTGCGGGTCGCGGTCGTGCTGGTGTCGATCCTAGCTGACAACGGACGAATGGCGGGGACGAGTCACCAGCTCATCGCAGGGCCACATGAAGGACAGACAACCACTCACACCCATATGCAATTTCGAGTAGCAAATTTTGGAGGTGGGAGGAAGCCGGACTACTCGGAGAGAACCCACACAGACACGGGGCGAGCATGCAAACTCCACATAGAAAGATCCCAGGCCGGGAATCGGCCTGCGACCTTCTTGCTATGAGGCAACAGTGCTAACCACCGTGCCGCGCCACTCACGCTTTAAGATGACAAAAAATTTGGGACACCTTTCAGAAGAACTCAGTACAACAACAACAACAACAAAATCAAAACAAAACTCCTCTTAAGGGGAGAATAATTTATTGCAGGCTGTTGCATTATTTTCTATGGAAAATATGCAATGATTTTAGTGTTATGGCTAATCAGTGTGTAAAGACACAGTATCAACTAGACAGCATTACAGGTCCTAAAAAGTGAAGCCAAAAGATGTTGATCGCACCCTGCCGGCTGGCAGCAGTAGAGCTGATAAACGTTGCCTCCTCCATGTTAGTGGATAGCACGTGGGCCAACTAAAATATATAAGTTCTCTTCAAATACTTTTTTTTCCAAAAGATGGTTTGATTTTGGTAGTTCTTGTTACACTGATGTTTAAGTGTCAATTTTAATTTCTCCGTTTGGTTTTAATTACTTTTTTGATGCTATTAAAACAGGGGTGTGATGTAATGTGACAGCAGCTCAGAGTGAAATATTGGAAGTTTTTGGGCCTTTACGGGGCTTTGCTTGGAGGAATTGTACATTCGAAAGTTAATGGTACATGTAACGGTAACTTTCTGTGACTATTATTGTCTGTTTCAAATCATAAATTTTAAATGGTTTAAAGGATTATGCATTTCTTGATTGCTTCTGCCCAGACTCTGGCTTCAAATGACATCACAGCGCAAGATAGCATATCTGTGATATTTTTGGCCTCATTTTTGTACAGTGAGAGGAAGTGAAGGCACGTTGTTCAGCTTACATACAGTCTGTTACAGCCAGGCCTTATACTGTCATTCAAAGTCTACTTTTCCTTTATAAGTCTGCTAAAAAGATGTACCTCCAGCCAATAGGGACCAGTTTTTTGTCTTTCATCCAAGTGGTGGTGACAGGAGTGGTGACGTCTGCTTTTACGCCACACTCAAAACGCACATCGCTTCCACGGATGACTTTCATACTTTGTGGTTTTTTGATAATTAAAGTGGGTTCTGGAGAAAAAACACACAAGATTACACAACGAAAACTTATTTTTCAAAAAGTCCTAAAAAGATCTTCAGTATAAATCATTGTGTCTCACCTTTGACCTCAATTCGGACTTGGCTTTCATCTCGTCCTGCAATGTTGCTCACTATACACACGTAGGTTCCCTGGTCATCTATTTGTGTGCGTTTTATCTCCAGGGTTCCATTACTGTGGGTCTTAAAGCGATTTCCTTCAAGATTCCCCTGTCCATATTTGGTCCTGTGTATGTAAATCCATTAACACACCACACAAATGCACCCACATACTGAGATGATCACACTTAAAGCAAAGTGTCAGACAAGCATCGTCTCACCATCGCAGCTCAGGCACGGGAGAGCCAAAATAGCGGCAGTCTAAAAAGCAATGAGTTCCCTCAATCACCTTGATGAGTTCACTCCTGGGCCCGAGGATACGTGGTGTTGCGTCTATCAAAACATAATCACATTTATTGAATTATGAAACAATATGTCACATTTAAACTTGCAGATCGACATGCATATGCAAAATATTTAATCAAAAGCTTAAAAAGCTTCCCAGCACTTAATTTAAACATTTGCATAACATTTCCATACAGAGATGCAGTTGTGAGGCAACTGTGCAAGTTCAAGAAGCTCAAAGTTTTCCTCTCTGCCGACTAAAACTTTAAAGGAAAACAGTTAATCTCTTTTTTGATCATTTAAAACCTTATAAAATCCCTGGCTGCAAGGTATCTGCAGGTTTGAACTGAATTAAAGAGCATTGAAATCATTTCCTAAAAGGCCCGTGTAACTGGACTTATTATTTTGTGTTGTCAGCATCATCAAACACCTTCACTGCTCACCCCTAAAGTGCAGGGATGTTATTTTGTCACCCACATGTGTTTGTTAGCAGGATTACATGAAGATCTAATTGGCCATTTTCAACCAAACTTGTAGGAGGGGTGGAGCGCAAGCCAGGGAAGAATCTATTTCATTCTGGGGCCGATCCATTTAGCATCACAACACGAATAACAAATAACGAATAACTAATAATGAATATGATCAATCACTGGTGTTCAATTCATAACATAAGAGTGGGTCAGGATATGTACAATTTAATGTACTTGCACAACTGCAGCAGCGCTTTTCATACAGAACTGATTGATTTTTTACTCTTTTTACTCTAATATTTTGTGTTATTATCATAACTATCTTTTTAAAGTGGCAATACACAAGATTTCTGCTTTAACTTATCATCACAATATAAAAGATTAAACAATGATAAAACAAAAACATGACTGATTAGCATCGCAAAAAAACTGCATTTTTCTTTACATTGACCTTGTGGGAGGTCTGTGCTCTACAGAGACCTCTTTAGTGGTTTTATTGGTTAAATCCATCTATCATTTATTTCTATTTTGTGTATAATTTTGTAATTATATAATTAGTTATTGTTTTCCAACAAATGACTTGTAATTCTTGGACATGTGCTCCATTTCCACTAAACTTAATTTGACCAGTGAGACTGACACACAGCTATAACATTCCAATGTTTTACACCGTAATTTACAGACATGAAAGAGTGGTCACTTACGCAGCACGTTGACAAATGCATTGGCCAGTAAGTAGCCATACTGATTTGAAGCATTGCACTGGTAGACAGCAGTGTTTTCAGCTGTCACACCGCGGAGGGTCAGCATATCCCCCGACACTTGTCTGTTAGGCTGCAATGAAGCAGCTTTATACAAACATGAAAAGTAAGCAAATAAACAAAAAAACCCAAAGAAGAAAATTACAATGGTTTTAACACACATCACTTAGATTTGTTTTTACAGCTTCAGAATCAGAATCAGAAATACTTCATTAATCCCAGAGGAAATTGTATGGTCACAGTAACATGCACTTGTCAGCATGATCTCCAAAACTTACTTTCAATTGGTTCCCCATTGATGAACCAGCTGATTGTGGGACGAGGAGCCCCATCTGAACGACACACTAAGCGTCCATTTTCCTCGGGGGCCAAAACCAAATCAGTGGGTTTCTCCAACCAGAACGGAGCCGCTGACAAAGACACTCATGTTAGTTGTTGTGTAATTTCCGTGCACGAAGAAAACAACTTGCCTCTGAAAGCAGCTCTCACCTTTCACCCTGACGGTTATTGTGTGCTCAATGTAGCTGATCTTATTGGTGGCGGTGCAGACATATTCTCCTGCGTCATCAAATGATGCCTTTGGGATTTGAATCATCTTGTTGAAGTGTTTCACTTTCATGCGTGGTGTCACCGCCAGGTCCTCACCATCCTTTGTCCAGGTGATATGAGGAGTTGGCCTTTGATAACAAACATGACCAATCGAACGCTGAACAGGCGCCATGGTAATGTACTTCACAATGTAAATATATTATAAAGCACACAGTTGCATGCTATGACCGCGAGTCACACTCACAATCCTGCGGCGATACACTCCAGCAGCAGCTCCTCCCCCTGCAGGACCAGTATGGAACTGGATGGGCCAGTAGGAGAAAGCCAGGTGGGTCCAGCTTCTGCCACCGCACGCGCTGCAGAGTAAACAAACCAGAACACACCAGGGACTGACTGTATACCTCACACTGGTCCCATCATGAAGTCACACAGCAGAGCAAGTTAACTCAGAAAATGAGAGGTGACAGCTGCAGCAGAGCACACACTCACCACAATTAGTAAATAAAGATGGAGCAAATGGAGTCTTTAAGGATACATTCTGAAATAAAGACAAAATGGTCCAGTTTGTAAGTAATGCAATCGCAAAACCTCAGCGAGCAAGAGTGAAAAATAGAGACTTGAAAAGGGATTCACATCCAAATGAATTGTACTATTGTCATTATCAATTATTCTGTCGATCAAACCTTGCTGTTGTTTTTTAACAAATGGCTTCATGACGTATTGCTTATAGTGATGTGATGGAGTCCCGCCTCTCACTCTCAATGATGTGATTGGTTTTCCATCACTGTTGTTGTAATTCACAACATAACAGTGGGTCAGGATATGTACAACTTCATAAAGAATAATAAACCCTGAGTCTTGGTGGATCTCGGCGGAGGTCTGCGCTCTTTTCCAGTTGTTAATGTTTCGCTTTGGTTAGAACAAGCCAAGTTAGTATGAACAAAAAGAGCAGCTGAAGTTAATTCCATAGTTCAAGTGTGGAATGCACCTGGAAGTACAGTTTGATTAATTCCATTTGCATTTACTGAATATGATACTGTGTGACTTGGATGTATGCAGGGCTACAGGCGATAAAAATAGAAATTATGTGAACATGCGGGGGAAAGTCGAATAAAATAACGGCAAATACAACACATCTGGTGCTGTGAGGAGGCGATCATACTCACTTGAAAGCACCTTAACGACCACAGGCATCTTCTGCTGGATGACATTCTTGTATGGGAAACGGGCATTACAGCAGTAGTCGCTCACAGAGTCATTGAACTGAACGTTGGAGAAGTAGAGATCTCCGTTTACACCCATGGACACCCGGCGGTCCTGCCGCACAGGCTGCATTGTGGGGAATGCTGTCTGAATTGGCCAGTTAAATGGTCTGGCATATGAGCCTGAAATCACATATGGTATTTAAAATACATAACGTGTCATGACATGATAATAACACGGAATTGCAACATGTCGTCCCAGATAAAAGAATGCATCTCCACAGTAAGACTTACAGCTTGACATCCAGTAGGTCTCAGGTTTAGGTGGACCTGCCGGAGGGTCACAGGACAGGACCAGAGGCGAGCCAGCACTGATCACCATAGGCTCCACAATCTCCCTCGGCCACAAAGGGGCTTCTACACAATCACAGATGCGCAAGTGCATGAAATATCCGGACCCCAACAAACTGCTTAGTAATGAGCCACTTGAATCAAATAATTGAATAAAATACAGTGAGTGTAGTATCTTAAAGGGTAAGACAAGCCAAGTTCTACATTTTTATTATTGTTAATGAGTCCAACAAAGAGACATCGCCAGCAAAGAATTGATAAGACATAATTATTGTCTATGCTGCTCAAGCCTTGCATGGCTTATCCCTCTGTGTCATAAACTTCCATTGTCCAAAAGCTATTAGAAACATAACCGCATCATTGCACTGAGTCACAAAGTCCTTAAGACAATAAAAAAAAAGGCAACTGTAGTTCATTTAGAGTTCATTTGTCCTCCTGCAGCTTGCCACTGAAAAAGTCCCTTACAAACTCAGTGTGCTCTAGTTAGATCACTTTTTGCTGCAAATGTGATTGCCCAGCCATTATGTGGGAAACTATTTAGCATTTGTAAAACTGAAAGTACATATTTGAAACCTGCTTTTCCAATTAGATTCAATTTTATGTTACAGAGCAGCAAATCATAAAAGAAGTTATCTCTGGGAACTTTCAGCATGGAGAAGGTTTTGATCATGCTCTTTATAGATTGTAGAGACCCAGCTATTTCCCCCATGAGCAGGCACAGTAGCAAAGAGATGGAAGAAACCTCGAGCCGTAGAGCGGGTAAAAAAGTCATATGCAACATCTTCAGTAAAAATATATTTGCCATGAACAACTGCTGCTCATACTGAATAAGATCTCTTAGGATGGGGAGAGTGACGGTAACATCTTGTTTGGTTTGTGACGTTTCATTTGCGAGGTCATATCCACGTGGACTGCATCACATGCACATCTGCTGTGGGTGTGGATGCACCAGCTGATTCCACCACAGTCCCCATTTTCAACTTACTGTACAGCCGTAGCTGGATCTTGCTTGAGTATGCAGATCCATACTGATTGGATGCGATGCACTGGTATTCTGCCTCATACTGTTCTGGATTGTTCCGGGCGTAGATGTCCAGTGTCCCTGAGCGCCTGCGCATTGATGTCTGTGGATCCCGTGCCACGTTGAAATACTTCCCGTTGCGCCTCCACGAGAAGCTTCATGATTGAGCAGAGAGTGGAACAGCAAAGCAAAATGAATGCGCTGATTCTTAGATGATGTCAACTCTGCTGCATCTGCTCTTACATAGGATGAGGGTTTCCTTTGGCTTCACACTCTATGACCATAGTGTCTTTGGGGTCGACGATATGGTCCTTCGGTGACTGCTTTATGATGGTTGGGGGTTGTCTGACTGCCATTATGAAAATAAATCAGCTTAGTATATAGTGTATTTTTGCCAGAAAACAATACAGATTAAAAATCCAAACAAGCAAATAGATGCACTGACTCACTTTCCAGAGGGATGTCCAAAGCCCAAACACTCTGCCATACAAGTAGCAGCAGCGCTGGCTCAACCAGTGTTGCCATCTTTACAGTGCATGGAATCCAGTGGGAATTCTGGCCATCGACTCTTGAATAAAGACAAATACAGAACATCCACAAGGCATGCATGTCATGGAGTCACAATCCATAAAAGATTACTACATGAGAAACCTCACGTTTTAAATCGCATTCACAAATCATCGCCTTGCAGCACTAAATGGGAAAACAACTGCTCTTCCACATGAGCAAAATACAATGATAGAAAAACACCTAGTTATAAGTCCTTCACTCAGATCTGATCAAGTAACATACACAAGTATTATCAGCTAAGTGTACTTCAGATATGAGAGTAAATATATTGGCTATGCAGAAATTCTAACAATTTGATACATTTATTATGTACTAATAGTAATTTACTGGTGTTGGTATTAAATGTGTATGCTATTAAAATGTCTTTTATGAAGCTTGATTGTTCAATCAGTGGCTGGATACACTGAAAGTTCACCAGATCTAAATGTTCTCCAAAGGACAAGAAAGAGGAGAAAAAGCTACTCAAATATGTGTTTGCTTTTTTATTGGATAATTTCACATCTCTGAGCCTAAAACAGATATTGAAATGAAACCAGTACTGCGAACAAATCATAGACAAATAAGCTCTTTACACAGAAATACGAGTGAGATATCACAAGCCAAAGAGGTACACTACAGTACAGTATAGTACGTTCAATGAATAAGCAGGTTTGTTTGTTTGTTTGCTTGACATACTTTGTAATCCGAAAAGAAGTTATAAACTGGATAAATTGTTGTGATGCTTCCATCCAAAATAAAAGTATAAAGTTGTATATGACTTCATCCAAGAGATGAAAATGAACGTCCTGAATACTTGACAGGAGAGAAATGCAGGTCAACGCTGTATATATGGAAATCTAACAATTAATCTGTAACTCTGTTATCTCTTCTGAACCTCTTCACCAAGTTACTGCCACACTGAGCCGTGAGTCATGTGAGCACCACCAAATATCATTAGCACCTACCTCTCTGATGTAAATTCAAATCAAGATTCTCTCCTCCCCATCGCTGTGGCTTCCCTCACGCATTGATAATCCCAAACACTCTTGTTTGTGCAGTATACTGATTAATACCTCAGTGGTCCAAAATACCAGGTCAAGGACCCTTAAGGAGTTACACTAATGGAGGTTCTGTCTGTCACTGCCACTTACACTCTGCCTACCCATCTCATGAATAATGAATGAGCGCCATTCACCACCTACACCTCACCCACTGTTCTTCTTCGCCGGCCTCTCATAATTCTCAACTGTTCATTTTCCTCACAAAGTCTGTTCACACAATAGATATACTGAGTCTCCAAGAAAAAAAAGAGGCAAATGTTTGGATTCATCACATGAACAACTACGGATGCAATTGTAGGACATTTTATAGGAGTGACTGAGAAAGGCAAAGAGATTTTTCTTGAGCCTCTTAAAATGTTTCTCCAGACCTAACTAATGTTTGCTTTAGCCTGCTATCGTTTAACCAAATGCCTCTTAGTACACAGAAATACAAGGGACTGAGCACATGACAGCACAAAAGCAAGCCAAATTCTGTACAATTTGCATTCTTGGTGGTTTTGATGACATCAACATGTGGGCTTTATTGTTGCCTGAAGAACAGAGTATGAAAGCAGTGTTTGTTTCTCTGATATGAATTTTGCATGTGGCGGTTATCAAGTCCCATGACTTGAGCGCAAAAGCTTTGCCAAAGAACAGGAACATCCTACATTTAGCAATGTCACCCTGATTTTTAATTCTTTATTGTTACCTTCAGATACAAAAACTGCATATAAACTCTGTAAATTCCCCTCATTTCGTGTAATACGAATTTCAGTTTATTGTCCTCTTTTATGAAATATTTTTTTTTTAGATTCATATTTCAAAAGGGGGAAAAGTCATTGCCATTCAGAAAACGGTGTGAGGCTGGAACTTATTTTCTAGAAGCAGCACCGAGGATGCAGGAGGAGCTGTATTTGTGTCAAACAAAAAGCCATCTCAATATCGTCCACAGAGTCCCGATCTGTGTAGGCATTCAGGCATCCACAAGGCTATAAGCCAAAACTGACTGGGGGAATGAATGCAATTCTTATCATAGCAGAATTGATTTGATTTATAATGTCAAAGAGTATCTGTGCATCGGTGACATGTACCACTCTGACTCTCATATCATTATTCTGTAAATGATCCCTCCTCTGGCCCCGATCCCCCGCGCTGTGTTTCTTACTGAAGCATGACTTGACTTGCCTCACACACACACACACACACGCATGAAAAGCAGAAGGGGCACGTCAAGCTTACTGGCTTTAAGAATGGGCTTTTCTCCACACACATTTGAGTGAAACTGGCCTGGCAGCGAGCAGTGATCAGTGCCATGCACCAGATTGCACCATGAAGAGGCAGAAACGCGGGCAGAGCCAAGCTCAGTGACGACAAGAAGGTCTCTATGCTCGCGGGTCTCCCTTTGGCACGTGTCCCCCGGACTCGGGTAAGAGCAGATGGTTATGAGGCAGGGAGGGATTGAGCACACAGGCTGCCTGTTCAGACTCTGAGCACCAATCATTCACACTTTGACGTCACAGTCGGGGGGTGCATGAGAGGAGGAAGGGAAGAAACTCCTTCTGAGCAGGACACTGAATTAAATCAACTCAATAATAACAATCAAAACATGATTCAAACTTGAGCAGGTGCGACGGCGGCCGTGAACTCAATATTTTCTAAAAAGCATCTTGTAAAAACTCTACAGCAGTGCTATAAGATAAATGTCAGCTCACAGAGATAATCTACTCATGCTGGTGTTACAGAATTTAACGTGAAGTCTTGCAGAAGCCAATGGAGTTGGTTTTGCATGCTGGTCATAATCCTGTGTGTTGAGAAAATTGGAATTTTCAGGGAAACATCTGTGTCAAATTTCAAGGCAAACCAATAAGACCTTTCGCTCAAAGACACAGATGCAAATTTCATAATGATGCAACAAAAAATCCCAGTCATAAACCATGAACTGTATAAAATCTTGTCCCAATGCATTTAATAGAAGCTGAGATACTAAACAATATAAGTGGAAGATTAAAGGGTCCTAGGAAAAATTTGATGTTCGCCAAATTTGGTTTAAATTTATTTGTCACAACCTATCCAAGTTATTTAATATATTGTTCTAATATAGCATGGCGTTTAACTTCAGGGTATGTCCTTTATTATAAACACCAAGTTAAGTAGGGCACTTTACATTTATAACAAAGACATCATAGCCATATACATCTGAAAGCATAGCATTTTATGCTTGTCATGCTTTATGTCCAACATATTCTGAGCTCAACATTATTGAGCTCTCTCACTCACATAAATCGTGGTGATCCAGCCAGAGACCCATCCCACTTCTCAAGTCAGACTATGACATCATTAAAACCTTGACTTCCATTGACGTATGTGTCGGACTGCTACAAGGACCACACTACTCCTTCACATGGCGGTGCTATCACTATTTACGACGCCCCTAAACTGCCCATTTACTGCCCAGAAACCCACACCCATAACTGGCCAAACACACAACTGCTGATTGTGCGGGTCCTACCTTTAAGTGCTTGCTTTGCTCCTTGGTGCCTTCTATACGTGTCGCCGTGGAAGCCAGACCCCTACTCTCCTCTCATCCTCTTTCACAGCAGATTCACTGCAGCATCTGCACACAGCTTTCCAGTCGCGTCCAGTTTTATTGTTGTCACCCTATTATTTGAAAGCAGGTGAGTAAGACGAGTGAACAGAGGGCTATGTGGCCCATCAGGATTGTCGCCCTGAGCCTGGGTCACACGCCTGGCAGACTGGGCCCCGAGAGCCTATTATAATAAATCCATTGTGAAATCCACACATAAACATAACGTCATCTCCACAGTGCTGGAAGCATAGAGTTAAACAAAACTGACATGCCACGCACTAGTTGGTGGATTGGCGTGTTGTCCAGATCCTGTCATGCAACAATCATCTAAAGCTCATTTGACAGATGAAATTGTTTTGTCTATTTTCACGTGTGCGGTTGATTTTCTGTGCAGTGAAGTATTAGATGGGGGGGTTGGTTACTTTCTGACCTTGTGTCTTGACTCTGACTGGCACACGCGCACACTCCTGCACACAAAGCCTCTTTGTCTTAAACAAAGTTAGTCTGTTGTGGACCGGGAGGACACACATGGGTGTGTTCAACGCATTCAAGTGATTGGATGGTTTCATACTCATTGATAAACTTACATCTTTTGACGAAACTGGATTAATTTTTTACCAGGAGATAAACATTTAATGGTTAGTAAGAGCAGCTTTTAAAAAACAATAAAACGAAAAAAAAAACCCAAAAAAAAACCCAATATCCATTTAATTTATTCAAAAATAAATATACATAAAATCAATTGCACAATATACAGTATGTATAAGGGCAGACATGACAACATGATTGCTTAAAAACATAACAGTGAGAAGTGCAACACTTCCAAATGTAATTATAAGTGTATATAATGAATTTTGTCACACAAGCGTGTTACATATTTCAAGGAAAGTGCATTAAAAAGTGCAGACACATTTTTATAGAACAGGCTTGATGAAACTACAAACCGCAAACAATGGCTTCTTCTCTCCAACACCTTCATCAATTGTTTTGACCTAAATCAAGTTGAAAAAAAGGGTGATAAATACCAAAGTCCTCTTTTACTTGGAGGGTGTTCCTGTGAAGGTGATGTATACTGCTACATGTTTGCATTCATAACATATTGGCGTCGCATGATGAGGAGTCTCCAGCCATGCCAGCAGCTTTTCAATGCTTTAAGATAAATTCTAGCAACCCATTTCAGTTCATCCTGTTTGCAACAAAGCTGACAGCTGCAAATTGGGGTGAAACCAAAATTCATCTAAGGCTGATGGGAACATCATTCTAATTTTTTTTTTTTCTCGCATAACGTATTAGACAAATCTCAATTTTGCTGCTGGTGTCGCTAAAGGAATCACCAGTGTTATTACAGTTGATGTATTTCTCTGGGGGTCAATGACTGCCTGAACAATTTCATGACAATCCACTGTACAGATACATCGTCCATGCCTCACACCCATCTCTGCTTCATCTCCCAGGCCCTCTCACTGATCCAGTCTTTAGTTCTGCAGACAGCTGAGCGCTCTGCGGCGAGCACCAAGCAGAGTCTGGCTAGTTTCAGGCGGTTTCTCTCCAAGTAAATCTGAGTGTCTCTCTGCAGCTGGTCCAGGGCGCCAGGACGGCTCTCGTCCAGAGACACCTCAGCGCTGAGCATGGGGTTGAAGCGGAAGTAGACATCGGGGGCAAGCAGGTCATCCAGGAGGGTGTGGACGCCTTCAGTGTCAGTGGCACTGCTGATTAGGTTGCTGATTTTGGCCCTCAGGCTGGTGGAGGTGGCGGGGCCTTTCTTGGCGCTGTCATAGCGACCCGTGCCAAGGGACAGCACACACTGAAAAGGTTGGTTGGGCCACAACAGCCTGCTCTCATGGACAGCTAATGCACAGGGATTGTTCATGATAATTCCTCCATCCTACAAGGAGAGAGAGAAATAAACCTTCCAGTAAACATAAAGTTGGTAGTTGAACTCTAATCTGTGGCTGACGTTTGCAAGTGACTCCTGTGCTGCTTCAACACAATGACATTGCTGGTATCAAAATCTTAAGCAGGTCTAACATCAAGCAATCTACCATTTTCTAACTAGCACTAAACACAGTTATGAGTTATAAGCCCCATTTTAAAATGTTTAATTGATTACAAGAGATAAGTCTTGTTTATATGAATTAATTTCTGAGATCTGAGTAAGACTGATTCCTTTGCCCTCCGTTATGATGCCACAGGTCATTAATGCCCTACGAATATTTGATTTCAAAGCATCTGCAGCTTGCTGCCATTTCAGGTCCTCTCTCTTTAATTGTTCAAAAAGTATCCAGGTTGGGTGCCCCTCCACTAAAATTATACTTTGCTCATAATTATCTTAGTTGGACGTATGTACAGAGCTGGACTCCAACACTGTCCAAGATCTTTTTTATATTCATTTTCTTGTGAAAAGTTTCTTTGTGCACACTTTCAATTATTTATGATGCCAAAAAAAATTTAAATGACCAATATCTGTATATGCAATATATATAAAATTCTATAAATGGTTTCATTTCTTATGACAGCACAGAAGCTAATATATGCTAATATATGCTATAATATATGACAGTATATAATAAATACATAAGGAGGCTAGATAATAAATTTATATTGATTTAGGACATGTAAACCGACAACTGCTTATTGCATCCATGTTTGCTTTTGTTTTGTTCAGTTTTTTTTCTGTTGTTACACTTGTTTTGTTGAAAATGTTGTTCTGCTTATCTTCTGTTTATTTATTTATTTTTTTACATGTTCGATAAAGATGAGGAAAAAAAAAAAAGCTACATAACTTTTACATGCAGGGGATCTTCGAATGCAGAATCATCTGCAGTTTCCCACCTGGTGAATATCGCTATGTAGTGTGAATTCCTGGAAGTATCCTGGGGCAGCAGAAGATGCTCGCACCGCCTGCCACATCTGGTAGCCAGAGCCTCCTGCATAGCGACTGAGCGACCCTGGTTTGTGGTTGTAATTGCAGAAGACAAAGGCCTTTGGACTGGTGCCCCAGTTAACAACAGCACTGACGGCTGACACCTGAGCAGATACCAACAATGGCCTCTGTTACCATTGGTTGTAAAAAAAATTCTAAAGGTTAGAGCACTTTGCTAGCGTCTATAGCCTCATTCATCGATTCATTTCAGTGCATTGAGTCTGATTGTGCGGTGTTCTTACTTTGGGACTCAGTTCATCCCTGGCTGTTTTAATAAGCACTCTATTACCAAGCTTTTCCCTGAAGAGAATAAAAACAGAAAAAAATAGGAGGATAAAAACAGAAAAAGTCATCTCAAAACAACTCACATTATGGGTATAACCTTCACTGTAGTACATCTGTGGTGATGTTAGAAGCGTACCGTAGTATTTTCTCCCATGTCTCAGCGTTGTAGTAAGAATGACTCCAGCCCATCTTCATGGTTCCAACCAAAGGGTTTTGCCGGAATACTTCAGAGCCAAAACGACGGTACATGTCAGCGCACTCCTCAAGCGAAAAATGCGCCAGACCCAGCATGAAGGCCAGAACAGCACCTATGGAGATTAAATGTTGAATTTTCAATGCATAAAGATGTTTTTTTTTTTTTCATCAAATCTCAGTTCTGCTATGTGTCACCTGTGCTCACTCCACAGATGTAGTCAAACAGCTGGTGGATCTTCTTTCCTGTCTCAGCTTCCAACAGCTTTAACACCTGCAGAGGCACCACACCTCTGCGAAAGGAAAGCACAAAATATTGTGAAAAACAACAAGGATCTCAAACGAGCAAAAAAATAAAGCTGCACAACGTTCAATGAACGCATCTATTTTGACTGATAAAGCTCAACGCTTTATCAATGCTCAATGCTTTAATTAAATAGTTGACATTTAAACTAGCTTGAACGGATGTTACATTTTTTTTTTTTTTGCCCAGCATAAGATTTACAATGAATTTTACTTTACTAAATTTTATTTAAATGATGAAAATAAGCTACTGTAAATGTTTTGTGAATTGTATTTTTCCAATCCCAGAGTTTACCAAAACATTGATCCTTACAAAGAATGAGGATCTTCGAGCACTGCACTAAATCTGCGTGCTCTGCTTGTAGATAAGTTTGTTACATTTACTTGCGTTTTCGTGTTACACTGGGTTTTAGTTCTGGTTTTAAATATGTGATTGCTCCACAATCACTCCATTAAAGAAACATAATTTATTAACAATATATACTCTTACAGTTACCTTGTACCACCTCCATCGATTGACAGAACTCTAATGCCGCGACCCATGACTGGATCCACATAGCCAATGAGAGCCAGTGTTTCTCTTATGGCATTCTGAAGTGCCTGATTATTTCTGTAGGTTCGCCGCTGCCTCAACAATACAACTGCAGTTTTCTCCTGGAAACAAAGAAAAAAACAAAAACAAAACAAAAAAAATCTGTCAGAATTGAATGTTTGTTTAACTTTCAAAAATGTGATGGCTTTGCTTCCAACAGACCTGCCACATTAAAGTTTTGAGTGATGGGTACCGGATGAGGTGTTCGTTCAGCGCCTCCACACAGGCAGTCATGGCCTCAGAAGATGAAGCTTGTCCCAGACTGCGAATCAACCCCCGCATGAGTTCCTCTGCCTGCCTCTGACTCAAAACAAGCTGACAAAACAAAAGCGAAATTGCTTAAAAACTGCTGCAGTACAATGTAAGATTTGGGTGGATATTCTTGCTTTTCTTACAGGACCCGAAATGTTTTTGGAGCTTTTACATGACTTGAATAGTTGCAGTGAAATCCAAGCAGCAATGTAGAACAAGCTTGGAAAGTGAGAGGCATTAGTTCATACTACGAGGGATCCTGCAGCTTTTTAGACAGCCAGTTTTCTATGACATTTTTTTCCCCCTCATATTCTTGAGAAACTTCATCAGACATCTCTACAAACTCACCTTTTTATTCAACATGGCCTCTGGTGAAGTCATGGCAGGTTTTGTTCCACAAGTCTGGGCTGAGGGGCCAAGTTTGAGATAAGCACCAAGCAAGTCAGGGATGGCACTTGTGGGGTGGCGAAGGCAGTCCATAAATGACACCGTCTTCAGTCTATCAGTGGCAGCAGGTCCAGAGTCCATCGCTGACTGGACTCCATAGACTTCGTCATCCATTCCACTTTGACCTGTGAAATACTGATTGATGTGATGCGAAATTTGGAAATGGTTCTCCCCAAATGTAGTTGTGTTGTGGCTGCTGTGGAAAAGCTGTCCAGCTTCAGGGATGATAGGTTCTTCTTGATTCCAATGTGCTGTGCCACCTTGAGCCCGTATATCAGACCGTACTGATGAGTGTTTTTGGTCAGCTCGGCTCTTTTCCACAGGAAGTGATTCTCCCCGATTCCGGTGTCCAACTTTATCAGTGACCTTAGCACCAAAGTATTTATTGATGTGTCTTGCAAAATGACGATAGCCCTCCTCCCAACTGTTGGAAATATTGTCAGCTTCCACTTTTGCCCGATCGGCACCTGGTTTGACTCCGGATATTTCAGCTTTCATTTTTGTCATCTTCTGCCTCTTTTTATTTCTTCTGGTAAACGACGTGGTTTCCAAACATTCTTGAGCGGGAACTTTCGCAAACGCCCCAGAAAAGACTGAGTTAATGTGATTTGCAACAAAACTGTAGCTCTCACCAAACCTTGTTGCAAATGAGCTAACGTGAAATAGTTGCAAACCGGAGTTCTCCTGAACTGGGGGACTTTTCCCTGAGCTCTCCTGTCCGTCTTCAGTTTTCAAAGTCTGCGCCGTGTCTTTGCCTTCAGATATATTTCTCTCTCTGGCTGCCCTCTGACTTTGACAACGCCTCTGTGACCTGCCAATATATCCTGGAGTTGTGACAATGAAGCTGGCATTTTCGGCCAGAGGCACAATGTCCATTTTCTTGAAGTACACATTAATGTGTCTGGACAATCTGTGAAATGACTGCCCGAGACGCCCTCCCAGAGATGACAACTGAAAAGAGTTTGGGGTTTCCTCAAAAATCCCAATGGGAGCTTTGGCTTTGAATGCATCACCATTGGAGGATGAGTAAAAGCGGACAACCTGGGGATGATTCGATACTTTGGAAAAATCTCTGAGGTAGCGGTAAGAGGTAGAGCCTGTATGAATGTGGTTCACATTTCTTAAAGTCGCTTTTCTTGTAAATATGGACGAGTAAGGAGGGAACAACTGTGAATGTCCATGGAATTCCAGGCAGACTGGTGCTTTGGGCAAACTGGGGTGCTTTCTGACAAGATACTTAATCTTACAGTATGATCTCAAAGTCCTGTCCACAGAACCTGACCACAAGTTGGTGCTGAGATAGCGACCCATGTTTGACCTCGTGAGATAAACAACAAACCCCAAATGTCACTCTTGGGGCTGTGTTGATTTTCGCTGCAGCTGCAGGGAATTAGGAAAACACAAGAACACACAAAGGAGATTTTCACAACCATAATTAATGTGGATCAAAACTACTTAAATTGATAGATTAATATCAAACACAAAGTGTCAGTGATGAATTACTTGGCATATGCATGACAACAAGCGCTCAGTGCAGAGACACAATGTCACCACTAAGTCACTCTTACAAGGAGTGTGTGAGCTGTTCACATCGAGTGCAAACATGTTCCACACTGGCATTGCACCTCGTGACCCCTGTAACATGAAACATCGGCGCAAATACATTGCTGTTGCCTGGCCTATAATGAACTCTGTATTCTAAGAAATACAGCTTTGCCCTCAGTTGCTTCCATGTTAGCATGTTATTATTTAAAGCACATTCAAAAAAAAAAAATCACTCATCCGTGCATGCAAGCGTGATGTCTCCACTGTCTTCTCAAAAAGAAAGGCAAACAGCTTAGGTGTGCAACAGTCAAACATCTACTCTGCTGGCTGTTTTCCACTCGAGTGTGGGAAGGTCATGGACACAAAGTAGTTTGTAGCTACTGACCTTGACTATAAATGTCTGTTGTGAAATCTACTGAAGCGTTACCTGTGACAACAGCTACGTTCTTCTGTCTTCACAATTCCTCTTCAAACAATTTTCTGTTCTTTGAATTTCAGTACAAACTTGACAACCTGTCAGAAGCACAATTGCACTGTGTTTTGATACTTAATCCCTGTCAGTCTTTCTACAAGCCAGCAGCTCATTGGTCGAACTAGGATGGGGGGTGGATCAATCCAAGACCACATGGGCTTAAGGTCATGTGTTCTCACTGCTGAACTCAAAACAGACCACCAAGGGCTTTAGTGAGCTAATGTTAGCTGCTTTGTACGCCACAGTGTTGGTGTCGAATACAAGACAGGAATTCTCACTGTGCCACTTCATTCTGGGTTTTTTTTTTTCAATTTCTTACACTGTCAGAATGAATTAATCTGTCTCCCTTCTTGAGCAAAAAAGCAATTATCACTGACCTAATCAATCGTGACAGAGAAATGACTGAATCCTTAAGAGGCGCAACTATTATTCAAGTCTTGCAGTGACACCTAGTGGCAGTTTCTCCAACGTGTGGATTTCAGTCTGCTTTTAATACACTTCAATCTGAGTCACCATCTACAATCGGAAATTGAGGGCATTTTGCTTCGGATATTATCTCTGTACATTTATCACAGCATGACAGTGTTATAAACACTGCATCATTACTCTTTGTCTCTTCAGTGAGGGTCTACCCCTGCAGTTGTTTTGAGTGCATGTTATTTTTTCTGCGAGCCTAACGTACACATATTACTCCACTTTACAAAGCTCAGCGTTGTAGATGATTAAAAGGCGGGCGTGATCTTTTTCTTTCAACAGTCCTGAGAAAATGTTATCAGTCACAATGAGCCATTCGCAATAAGTAATGCTTAGTATTATTTCTTTAGGCCTGCTGCATAATTTTTAGTATGTACTTGTTGTAAAGCCGTTTAAAAGGACAACCAAATCTGAGGGCGGTATGTGGCATTTAAAAAAAAGGAGTCTAACATCAAATGAAAACTTAAATACATACTGTACACGTTTAATCGGGCAGCCGTTATTTCCCTTCAGCAAAGGATAGTAAATGTATCCTGTCAGGTTCTTGATAAACAACTGGTTAAATAGAGCCAGACACATGCTCTTGATGCAGTTTTTCCTTCATTATAAAGTTGCTCATTTAACATACTTTGCTTTTTGCTGTTGGCAAGAGTCACTGAATTTTCTTTTCACAGCGTCCTGAGGTGCATTCTTCCCCACGTCCAGTCCACTTCAGGCGATTCCTTGCAAAGATGGCATAGGACTTGTCCATAAGTGGTCTCACAGGAGGCCACATCATGAAGCGACCCAACCAGCCGAGACCCACTGCGCCGTACATGACGGCAAATGCCGGGACCCCACGATGAACCTGCCAATACAAGAGGAGGGTTACACTAGGAAAATGTTAGAAAATCCTGAATTCAGGCTAATCTTGATAACATGAATAGATATTACCATATTCAAAATTTCTCCATGCTGATGCTACCAAAGAAATGTAGCTATAGTTACATAGGTGTTACATGAAAACATGTGAATGGTGAAAGTCTGACTTGACATGCAAGATAAAGTACATAATCGCCTTGCTGGTCATCTGCTTTTTGTTGGGGTCAGGTTTGTAAAGCTTGTGGTCACACGTGTTTACTAGAATCTCCGCCATTGTGCATGATCAGCACTACATGGATCAACTGCATTTAGGGAAAACTGATCCCAGTCTGACAGCAGGTCATGGTGCACTTTACTGCCCCATATTTATCTACCTATCTTTATTGGTTGCACAAAGATCTTATGATGAAATATCTGATAGTGGGAATTATGACATTGGTTTGTATCTCAACCTTCAACTGTCATAGGAACCGGATGATGATGATAATAAACTATGAAAACATACAGCAAAGGACATAAAAACCAACATTTTAACTTGTTTGCACTCTGATTGTTGGGAAAATCTCCATCCTCACATGCTGATAGTAATTTGCGAAGCTGGTAGCCAAATTATTTATATAAATATTTATGCTGTTAATGCTGCTCAATTTTAATAGCTTCCGTACAGAGTCAAGAAATTGATTTAGCAGATAATGCTATAGCTACTAGCACAGCAGCCTATGTTGGGTTGACTCTGCTTTTCTTTTTAGGAAGGTTTGCTGGACTGCAGTGGAAGGATGGAGTCCTCATACCAGCCCA
The DNA here is from genome assembly GCA_901007715.1 of Dactylopterus volitans. Lineage (NCBI taxonomy): Eukaryota > Metazoa > Chordata > Actinopteri > Syngnathiformes > Dactylopteridae > Dactylopterus > Dactylopterus volitans. The sequence goes on along the minus strand of CAAKHG010039921.1, from coordinate 2,185 downwards.
AATGCATGACAAGAGAGAGCACCCTTAATTCCATGTCCAGCTTTTGTTGCTGGAGATAAAACTATAGTCTTTATGGTGCTTTGACATTGACATTTGGCATATTGAGGTCATACTAGTCTTAAATCACAGGAAAGTCAGTTACCTCATGTTTCTCGTCAATCACATGCATCTCATCCATGGCCATCTCATAGCTGACGCCCTTGTACTTCGCTCCATCATAGCCTGGAAGTGAGATGTCCACAAAGTCCACTTTCCCTGGCTGCTTTCTCTGCAGGAACTGGAGGAACCGGATCTCTGTGACACATATGGGACAGAGCCCATCATACAGCACCTGGACCAGAGTGGAGAATAAATGATATGTATGTATGTATGTATGTATGTATGTTAATTTGGGTAATCACATAAACATATTTCGACATAACCAGCCCTACTCTGAGGCCATATTTTTATTAAATGTATTTGGTAAAAAATATATATTTCAGTGATGCTATCCTATCAAGCTGTGCCTGAGTATGGAATACCAAATATCTGAGCAAGAACTGTCTCAGAAGGAGTCCAACCTATACAATACAAAAGTGCACAAATGTAAATTATACTGTGAGGGTGTACACACACACACACACACAAATCTATTTTAGACAATAAAATTGACAATGGAAACAAAATATATATATATATTTTTTTGAATTACAACAAACCAGTGGAAACCTTTACAAAGTACATGTTAGTTGAAATTGCAACAACAATGAGTTTTAGAAATGTGACCATTTCATACCTTAACAGTTTTTTTCCTGGTGGAAATGAGTTTAACATTCACTTACTAGAAAAGTCAAAATGATGATTGGTGAAATTACTGTGCAAAGTTTTGAGTATTTAATCTCCAAACTCATTGTCAAGCGCAGTGATTTTAACATTTCACTCATGGTCACGTTCTTAAAAAAAACAAACAAAAAAAAACATGACCACAACATTAGGCAGCGCAGCACGTGCTCACTGGTAATCCATTTGTAATGACAACGGCTGCTCAATCACGCCTGACATTTAACTGACTGCTAAATATATCTGGCGGTTTCCACTTTTACAGCTGAGCCAAAGTTCATGTGCTAGTTTCACGGGCAGGCAGGACGAGCCACGCGGCGGAGGAGCCACTCAGAGGTCCTCAACCAAAGTTCTGAAGGTGATAAGCTCCGAACACTGGCGCGACGAGCGCTGAGAGGGTTTTGGGGGGGGGGACGACCCGGGCTCGGTGCGCCCGTTGGTCTGTGCTCGTTACAGCGCAGCATTCGTTAAGCAAACTTTTAGTTAATCGGCCAGAAACGACGTTGCTGGTCCTTCTGAAAAGTGGTCCAATCGCATTTCGATCGTTCATTGGCATCCCGCTGATGAGGATCGGCGAGTTCTCTCTAGAGAACACAAGGCAAGTTGGGCTAACTTAGCCCCGGTTGCTGCCCTCCAGGTAACCTCTTCGCAGTGCCTGCGCTTCCAGCGCAATTACTGTGACAACGACGACAAACTCCCGACTGCTGGAGGAAACTCACGACATTTTGCTGATACTGTTTAAAGTTCCCAGAAATGTATGGTAAATGCGTTGTTGAGGAACACGTTCATATAATCAGTGTTTGATCGAATCACAAGGCTCACCTTGATGCCAGGCTCGGGACTGGTGCTGTTGTGCTGATGCCTGCAGAGGACCGGCGTCACCCCAGCCGTCGTCCTAGACTTGACACATCTAGCTAACGCCGCCGCCGCTACACTCGCTCTCGCGCTGGAGAACATCGGGAACGGACCCACGCAACGTAACGAAGCGACTAAAAAATACTGTTACTGGTGCCGTGGCAAGCCGCGCGAGTTCCCGTAACTCGGCACAGTTGACTGGGGTGCTGCGGGCGCTGCTAGCGTTAGCGGCTAACGTAACATTCACGTGTTACACAAGGAGTTGGGTAACCCAGACGGAGGTCGCGCGCGCGCGCGCGCTGATTCTGTTTTGGGCCAAACCGGCGACACACGCGGAAGTCCCGACGCAGCCCGCACCGGGCGTCCGCGCGTTTACCGCTGTTTGATCAGAAATATAATTCCATTCAAAGGGTGCGGAGGGGGGCGTGGTGCGTGTGCGCAGGCGCGCGGCCGTGGTACGTGTGCGCAGGCTCGCGGGCGCGCAGCTGAGCTGAGCTGAGCCAGGAATGGC
>CAAKHG010039920.1:0-17807 GCA_901007715.1 Dactylopterus volitans | reverse complement strand
CTATTCATAATTGTCTCCACAAAAATCGTGCACTTTTGTAAACCCTGTAGGGGACTCCCTAGGGCCGAAGAAGCCTTCGCATGCCTGACTAGCCCCTCAACCTCCTTCCACCTAGGTGGTCTCATATCCATCTAATGGTCTATCTCTCTTAGGTGGAGGGCCTACTATTCTACTCTTCTCTAGGTCTGAGTAGGTATTTCTTAAATAATCTTCAACCTCTAACCTTGATGCTTTAAGCTGCCCTCCTTTTTCCTGGCTAAACAGTCCTTTCAAAAATATAAAAGGGTCCCTGTAAAAAGCCGTTCTAGCACGTTCCTTTTTCCGCCTCTTTTTCCTGAGATGTTCGGCCCTTCTGAGTGCTGCTAACTTACCTCTCAACTCCTCTTGTAGAACATTAATTCCCTTCCTCTCTAACTCTGTAGATTTATTCTCCAGAGCTTTCTTACGTACCTTCTTTCCATAACTAATTTTTCTATTTCTCTATGTCGACTCAATCAACTCTATCCTCTGATCTCTCTTATTTCCATGCACACCTAACCTCTCTGCACCATATGAGTAAATTATCTCTCCCATTTTTTCTAACCTATCTACCGCATTCCTTCTGAGCCTGTTTGGGCTTACTGATAAATCTCTATTAACTGTCTCCCATTCTTTACCGTTGTTTGCCCAAGGCCACCTAATCTTAGCCCTGTGCTCCATATTCCTCTCCTTTGCTGGCATGTTGGCCTCGGCATCCTCACTTCTTAGCTCCTCCTGTACTACAGTGGCTGTGCTATCGATATCCGTCAACCTGTGGTTTTCTACCTGTTGCTGGACTTCGTCTGACTGATCCGACTGACTCCTTAAGAAGTACTAGTCGATGCGGCCACACTGCGCTTTCTTTGCTAAGCATCTCCTCCGTCCCTGGTGCGTTTTAAGACTGATAGATGTAATTTTCTACCAGCCACAAGGACAAACCTGGACCATCCTTCCCTATACAGTATTACCTCTATCCTCTTCCAGTGAGCCAACTCTGTCCTGAGTGCTGCTTTGCCTACCTCTGGCCCTAATGGACAGGTCCATGCCCCACTGAGTCACAAATCCGAAGTGTAGTCATTTCCATTCCAAGGTCTGTAATCAAGTGATCAATCTGTGAGTCATCTTCCGCCCCTGCTCTCGCTGACTCTAGGGGTATTCTGCTAATGTTGGTTGTAGCTAAGTGTGGTTGTAGTAAGGATGCTAGGCCTCACCACCACTGGCATGGGTTGCTAACCCATGTCAGAACTTTTGGGAAAGGGTAAATTATACCTACACTACCTATTTGTTAACAGCAACAAATGTTACATCGAAAAATATAGGCATCAATACGCGCATGCATAAATATTGCTTTGTCACGAATGCAAACGGTACTTTATGAAATGACGAGATATTCGACAAGAGTTGTAGTCAACATGCTTCTGTGTTATGTGCCATGCATGCTTACACGAAAGTCTGACTCAGCGACAAGCGGTTGTAGCTAAGTGTGGCTGTAGTAAGGATGCTAGGCCTCACCAGTGTATTCAGTACATTTCCATGCACAATTAAAAGCCCCATGGCATGAACAATGCAATTTTTTTTTTTTTTATAGTTATAGGGAAGGTCTTGGGGAAACTAAAATACTGTCCCAGGCATTACAGATATCACACATATGGCTAAGCTATTCACTTAAACAAGCCAGCCCGCTTGCGCTCCACAGCAAAGTTAGGATGGGAACATGTCTAAGAGACGTTGTTGCGCTATAGACAGATGCAAGCAGACTAACGTTTCTTTGCACTGTCTTCCAAAGGCAAAACATGTTAGAGACCAGTGGCTTAAGTTCATTTTTTCCTGGGTCCCACAGGATTTTAGCACTAACTTGCTCGTCTGTTCAGTTCATTTTAGCACCGACTGTTTTATCAACCTGCCAAAATTCAATGCCGTTTTTGCGCAAAAAGTATTGATCAAGGATACTGCCATCCCCACATTGTCTGGACTAACATCAACTCCGCATCCAGAAAGTTAGCAAGTGATATTTTCTCTCTCTCATCCAGATGTTAACATTTTCGGGATCTGTAAAGTGTTTGATTGATAGCCTGCCGATGATAACATTGAAGCCATGAACTGGATTGCCAAAAAGACAAAAGGCTAACGTTAACTGTCACAAAAGTGTTGAAGTAGGGATACATGTCTTTGAAAATATGTGTGCTGCTGTTTTAAGGCTGCTGTAGGCTACTTGTTAATTAGGGGTGTTAACGGTTCACTATACCTGCGGTTCGGTTCAACTTTCGGTTTTTAAGTTGCGGTTTGGTTCAAACTTCGGTTCGGTTTAACCCAATAGCATTGGTAATTGTTTTCGCTCACTCTGATTGTGTACCAAGTTTCATTTTGAATGCTCCGTGAGGATCTGGCTGTTGTCATGGGTTTGTCACTGCTGCGCCGGGCTGAGTGAGGTCTCTGTTGGTGTGATATCTCTTCATATGCGCTAGCATGTTTGAGGTGTTACCCCTCACTCCCATAGACAGTTTCGCTGAACACAAACGACAAATAAGTTGTCTTGATAATAACACAACCACCAGCCTCTGTAGTCTCAACTGGAACTCCAAAATGCGTCCATACAGACGACTGAAGAGCCGCTGGAGGGTCTGCTAGTTCAGGTTTGACCGCCATCAACATGTGAGAGGTTATGCTGCATTGAAGTGCTCCTCATGTCCGACCAAGCCGTGGTTCAAGATGAGAAAACGAGTCACTAAGCCGATCTCCTCTGAACCGCAGTTTAGCGGTTCGGATCAAAACCATTACACCCCTATTGTTAACGTTACCTCACTCTTGCTTTTGCATGTTACAGGAACCTTATCAAGGGGCGACACGGTGATGCAGTGGTTAGCACTGTTGCCTCATAACAAGAAGGTTGCAGGTTCACTTCCCGTTGTGGGAACTTTCTATGTGGAGTTTACATGCTCCCCCAGTGTCTGCGTGGGTTCTCCCCAGGTACTGCGGCTTCCTCCCACCTCCAAAAAGCATGCTGAGGTTAATTGGCTACTCTAAATTGCCCATAGGTGTGCGTGCGAGTGTGAGTGGTTGTCTGTCTTTTATGTGGCCCTGCAATGAGTTGGTGACTCGTCCAGGGTGTACCCCGCCGTTCGCCCATTGTCAGCTGGGATCGGCTCCAGCACGACCATGACCTGTAACTGGAATAAGTGGTAGAAGATGAATGAATGAATTAATGAATGAAACCTTATCAAACATAACTTACATTTCTGAAACATCCTGTAATAAACGGATTTGAAGTGGTTCGGTATCTCTTGCCTCTCTTGTTCAAGATCTGAGTTTGGCTCAAACATGTACAGTCGTACAACCACACACTCAGCGGTAGCCATGGGCACCGGTAGGTAGCCTAAGTTTCAGTCACTTGCCTTGGATTGACGCGATCATATGTCACTCAGAAAACAGTCAGCCAATCAGTGGAAAGGAGCTGGTCCTCTCTTTTTATTGGCTAAACAAACTGTGCTGCCAGAGCTCCGCTGAAAGGCCAGAAAGAGGAGCTGTGAAACTATATTTAGTGGATCACATGTACTCAGAACCACAAATACATCTTGCGAGGGATATCAAGTTAAAATAAAACTCTAGAAATTTTACAGCATGAGGCCTTTAAGTCAAGATATAAAAGACCAGTGAACTAGCAAGTTAAAAATCCAGAAGTAAACTGGCACGATGATGGACAACCTTTTCTAAGATTTCGCCATGTTAGTGGTTACCAAGTTACCCGCTTTGTCTTGTTTGAGTTTGTCTGTTTACGTTTTGCATACTAGCGCTACTCAACTTCCGAGTCCCACTCCTTGGTCCAACTTCAGTCAGACTGATCTGTAAGGCACAAGTAGATCGACTTTGAGTCGCATTATCTGTCTATTGACTGTGATATATAATTGTGTAAGCTTAACACAAACACAACAATCAGATGTGTAAATTATGTCCTAAAATCCTCCCTTCTTGAAAATGATTCAAATTGCAATCCAAAAAACAATACTACATTTCCGTGATTTATTGACTAATTTAGCTCCTTGCTAGGTACATGACTGATTATTTTCTTGTGTAGTATTTTATTATTTTTCTTATTTTATTTGCAGGCCGATTCACTGTGTATATGGACACTCACTAATGTCTCCCCCTCTCTTGAGGTCCTCTCATCTTTCTTCTTCGAGCCAAGATTGACTCCTGATACACCAGTTTCCATGGAGTCTTAGCTACCAGTTCTTGGACTGTATTTATCTACTTGTTATGGGTGTTGGGAACATCTTTCTGCAGCTTTCGGGTATGCAAGTTTTCAAAATAAAAGAAAATACCTGGATTTTAAGGCTTTAGTTATCTTAACAAAGACCCCAATGTGAGTAATTTTATGGCAGTGCTAAGCTTAATGAAAATGACGCAGCTGTGCAAAGTATGTAACTTCACAACGATTGGCCCTATTGAAGCTAAGTAGATTACAACATGGACATTATGGTCGATACCAGTCCATACCCAGTTTCCCTTCTGATTGTCCTTGCACCTTTAGGACATGGAGTGCATTACGGACACATTTGTCTTCGCATCACTCACAGACAACCAAGCCAGGCCACCTTCTTCCCTCCGCATGCCAAATGTGTAATTTGTGCTGTTTTGACAATGGAAGACAATATTTTGAGCACATGGATCTTAAGAGGTTTGAAGCTGTGTCTTGTGTTTTCAAAGGTTGCGATTATAAGACAATCATATGAGCAGGAAACACAACCCACATTCGGTGGAGGGTTTTAAGACCTCTATTTTTCATCAATACCAAAATCATTCGGATGATGAATGCGACTATGTTGAAGGTGAAAACAACTGTAACTCCGTCCATGAGGAGGATGAGGACTTACACAAAGTTATTATCAAGAGACTGGGGTTGTTTAAATTGGAATGCATTTTCAATGTCTCTAAGACATCCATAGATGAACAAATAGAGGAACTTCATTTCCTTACACCATCTGCATCTGGCCCTGTTATTAAAGAAATTGTACTGAGCACTTTGAGAAAGCAAAGCTTTCCTTTTGAACATACAGTGATATCACAACTGGTTAGAGTGGATGGGCCTTTAAGCAGTCAGTACAAGAGAAAGCAATTTAGAAAGGAGCATCTCTCACCAACTGAATCAGTTGAGTACATACCTAATAGTGGACAGAAAAAAAAACATTCACCATGTACCAATTCTCCCATTATTGTTTTTTTTGTGTAGGTGCACTTAAACTTTCACTCATCCTTTACATAGATGACTTTGAAGTATGGAACCCTCTAGGAACATCTCGCAAGAAACATAAAGTACTGGTGTACTGGGTGTTTGCAGACATACCTGCCACATTGTGATCTACAGTAACTTCCATTTGCTTAGCCATTCTTTGTAAGGCAGATGATGTCAACCAATAAGGATACCCAAAAGTGTTGTAGCCACTGCTCAAGGATTTGAAATCGTTTGAAGATAATGGTATTTTTTGTACCAAGTCCGGGCAAAGTGGTCAAGGGTACTTGCTGTAGTCGCTGACAATCTTGGCACTCACTCAATAGGTGGGTTCATTGAAAGCTTTTCAGCTTCACATTTCTGTCGCTTTTGTATCGGAGAACGGTCACAGATCCAGGAGCATGAAGCTGGAGAGGGACTGTTTCCCCTGCAGACTAAGTCCAACCATGCCATGCATGTTAAAGCAGCATTGTCTGATCTTGCAGAAGCTCATCATTGTGGAGTAAAAGACATGGATGTTCCATCTCTGACAGACTGAGTTACTTTCATGCTACATCAGGTTATCCTCCATATGCTTTGCATGAATTGCTTGAAGGAATTGTACCTTTTGAGATATCACTCTGTCTTGATGTGTTTATCGAGAAGAAATACTTATCTCTTCAGGACCTCAACCCTTCCATCCATCGCTTTCCTACAAGTGGGGTGACAAAACAGTCTGCAAGCTATTGCCCCAACTTTTGCATGGAGACAAGACTGTTGGAGGCAATCCACATGTTTTGAAGTCAAAGATTGTGAGGCAGACTGGGTCTTTTAGTACAATTCTCATGACAATGGCTAGAAAACACCAATCAGTGCTTGCATATCATACCCATGATTGCAACAATGAAAGGCCAACACTGTCAGTGTCACAAATGACTCAAGTGGCAGCTGATGTTCCAAAAGACAGCATTAAAGAGTCATTTGCAAGGAAGTTCCGGGGGCAGAGATTGTGAACGTGACGAACAAAGTAACCACAGATTATAAAGTTGGAATGCTGTTGCCCTTTGCATGAATGGGAGGCTTACCTGACTTTGGAGAAATACTGCAAATAATCATTGCGCATGAAACCCCTGTCTTTGTTCTTAAGGTGCTTAGTGGATGGTGCTGTGAACACATGAGGAGCTTCATGGATGGTGCTGTGAACACATGAGGAGCTTCATAGGAGAGCCAACAGGGGAGACTGAAATCCTTCAGCATTCAGAACTGAAAGATGCATACCCTTTGGCTGCATATAATACAGCAAATGGTCGTACGGTGTCTCTTAAACACTTCATTTCCACATCAGAGTAACTTGAGTTGAGGAATTCTGTCATCATATACGTAGATTGTGTGTGCATACTGCAAGAACAGTTATTGAAAAAAAAATACTTAGCAACACTGGGTTTAAAGGGCTGTCCACACCAACGTCTATATGGCCAGGCCACGCCAAAAGACCAGTGCATACACAATAATAGTTTTTATGTTGTTGTAAAACCACTTTGAGTCTACAGTTTCTGTGGATGATGATAATGTTATGACTTAAGGTTTCTTTTATTACAGATAAAGTGTCAACAAAAAAACAAATAAAAGACAAAACATCCTGAAATCCAAGTCAGATTTTGAAATTATGAAACTGAAAATGTGTAAGAGTCCTGTCACTTCTTCTCACCTCCCTTCTTCCTTTCCTCTTCTCTCTCTTCCTCAATTAATAATGACCATCAAAGAGGGTGTTATTCATTCACATTCTGACGAAGCAAAATTAAAAAAAAATGTTTTCACTAAACGAAATTTCTTTAATGGAAGAAACTGAAGTAAACCTTCAGTAGACTTATCAACATGAACAAAGTGTGTCAATTTATTTTCTTTCTGTGTCCTTACAGCTGAGAGACAATGCACCCAAAACAATAATGGTGGTCCAGTTACGAGTCATATTAGAAGAACACGAAATACGAAATTTGATGTGTCCAACAAAAATTCCTATTATGGTGGAGAATCTTGCTTCAGTCGTTGGTAAAACTTTTCAATTACATGGGGATTTTGGACTGTTATACGAAGACAAAGATTTGGGGAACAAATTTTTCTGTGTCACCTCAACTACTTACCTTCACGACAAGGCCACTGTGAAAGTGATAAAAAAGAACCAGTGGTCACCCTTGACCTACACCTACTGGATGAATCAGGACTATCCTCTACATTGCCTTCTCTGAGTTCCCTGGACACCCATCCTGGGAGTAATATGCTGTTTCTCAATTGGCGGACTTGTGCACACTTTTGCAGACTTGTGGACCCCCATACTTTTGAAACGTCATCATCCGCGGCCAAAATCCTCTTCCAATTCACAAGTCTGCGGGTGGAAAGTCCGGACCACAAACCCCTGCTCCGCCCACTTTTAGAAGTTCGATCGGATGCTGACTTGGGTGTACTTGAGGAAGCCATGTATCCCAGAATGCATTAGGATCAACACATGGACGATCGGGACAAGCGGCGAATGATGTGCGGCGATGTCGGCAGCGACAACCGCAAGACGTCTCTCCTCCATTTCATTTTTTTTTTAAATTTTGCTTTGATCTGGAACTCACCAACTTCCACAACTCCACAAACTCCGACACTTTTTCATTTATCTTTTATATGCCCCCTCGCTCAATAAAAGACTCATTTAAAATATTAACGTTACATGTCCATAACCAATATTTACATTAATATAAAAATTGATACATACATAAACGAATATATATTTATATATGAAATATATAAACATGGAATGAGTTGTGGTTGTTTTATATGATACACTCTGTAGATGGCAGTAATGATGCTTATGCGCTTAGCCAACATGCCATTCACACAGAAGAAGAAGAAGAGGAATGCCGCTATTCCAAATGCAAGGACCGTTCTTGTGAACTCGCAGACTTCTGGGGTTTGAACTTGTGGCGGACTTCCCAAGTCTGAACTTCCAAAATCTGCGAGTCTGGACTTGCAGACTTGAGAATTGTGAAATGGCCATGGTGAATTGGACACTTACCCTGCAGCTCAAAATACACCATTATTCTCCCTGATTCATGCCCCTCTACCCCATGACCAGTGTCGTTTGAGGTACAATAGATTTCCCTGCGACATTGAACTTATCCTCGCAGAGGCAAACAAATCATACTGTGCCACTGGAATACACTGCTAGAGGAATACAACAGCACCTCAAGAACAAGTACCATGCCTAGCTAAAATTAAGAAAATGTGCTTATCTTGAACTAGAAATCAACAAATTAAGGAGAAAATATCCGGCTGATGCAGGCCTAGCTAAAAATGTGAAAAAAAACAAAGAAAGCAGAGGTAAATTATCTCCCTCCACATCCTGTTGGAGAAAATCAAGACCCTTTGGAGAAGGAGAGACTTGAATTAATCACTAAAATTTAGAAGAAGAATATTGCAAAGATAATCACAGAAAAAATGTCTAAAACCTTTTCAAGTCAAAGAGTCAAAGTGGTGACCCCCAGCCGAGTGGCCTGCATGAGGCTCAGGTGAGTAAGTTTGATCATTTTTCTTTTCACTAAGAAATGTTCATTTGTTTACTTAAACTTCGACATCTAGTGCCATTGAACGTTTCTTATACTGTTTGTTCGCTAATTCACGAGATCAAAAGAGAGTTCCGTCGTAAAACGACAGTTTCCTTGGAAGAGACGTTTAAGCTGAAACTTAGGTACACACCACCTCTTCTGCAAGCTGATGTGTGTAAAAGGAGGAGCTTCTCATTCGAAGATACGTCCCCTGCTGGACTTTGTAAAGAGGTATGTTTTTGTTTTTTTAACAAATGTGCAATATGTCATCAAAGTGAAAAAAAAAATTAAATAGCTTGTAAACAGTTGTTTTGTCATGCACAAAGTGGAGCAAACCAACTTGCAGTAGTTGTGAAGTTGCACAACTGTAAAATAAAATCTGACTATAAGCCGCAGGGGCCCCTGTCAGTACCACAGACAGCGCTGAAGGGAGCTGAAAGGGAACCCCTTTTTCACATATTTTTCACATATATTACATAATTTTAACTGACCCATCTCGTTTTCTCGACACCCACCCACCATAAAAATCTTGACGCAGCTAATAATTTACACAGACAGATGTCACACAGATTTAAAAAAAAAAAAAAAAAAAAAAAGATCTGAGAAGGACGACAAGCTCTACCTTTGTACCTTCCTTTCCCGCAGGTTCTAAGAGGAACTATGATGTGGATCGTGAGCTACTGGCATTGGCTGGAAGGGGAAGAGCAACCGTTCCTGGTCTGGACGACCATAAGAACATTGAATACAGTATATCTGATCTCCTAAGAGACTAAACCCTCGTCAAGCTTGGTGGGCCCTTTTTTACTCTCTTTATACTCTCCCTTTTTTAATGTATTTCTTACCACCAAGGCTCTAAGAACATCAAGCCTGATGCCTTGTCCAGACGGTGATTCAACCCCAGAGAATGCAGGAACTATTATCCCTGAAGCTTGCAATGTGGGCTGTGTCACCTGGGAGATTGAGGAGTGGGTCAAGCATGCTAGTCAGGGGGTTAAGATTCCCTCGGAGGTACCTCCCAACAAGTCAACCCTGATCTTCGGGAACCTGTTATTGGATAGGCTCACTCCTCTCTCATGTTATCCTGGTTTCCGCAGAACTCTGTCCCGGGTCCATGAAAGGTTTTGGTGGCTCGGTATGAGGAATGATGTCAACAAATACATGGTGGCATGCATCACCTGTGAACAGAGCAAGAGCAAGAACGCTCCTATCGTTGGGTTTCTCCAGCCCTTAGCGGTACCACAGCGGCCCTGGCCGGACATATCTCTTGACTTTGTCACCGGTCTACCTTCCTCTGATGATAATGCTGTTGTGCTTACGGTGGTTGACCGATTCTCCAAGATGGTATGGTTTACACTATTAGCCAAAGAAATGGCAGAGGTTCTTCTCTCTCAAGTTTGTCGAGGCTTTGGGCTCCCGAGGAATGTCCAGTCTGACCAGGGTCTGCAGTTCGTGGCCCAGTTCTGGAGAGCATTCTGCCAGCTCATTGGTGCCACGGTTAGTCTGACGTCAGGCCACCATCCTCAGACCAATGGGCAGACAGAGCGGTTAAACCACAAGCTGGAGAAGGGTGTCCGCTGCCTGGCTTCTCAGAATCTCCCTTCCTGGAGCAAGTCCGTCATGTGGGTGGAATATGCCCACAACATGCTTCCCTCCACTGGCATGTCCCTATTTCAGTGTGTTTTTGGTTACCAGCCACCCATGTTTTTGGCGCAGGAAAAAGAAGTCTGCATCCCGTCTGCAGTCACCTTGGTCCGAAGTTGTTGTCAAAAAATGGACGTGAGCCCATCAGAACCTCCTAAGGGCCTCACTGGCCTATGAGAGGTTTGCTGACCAAAAGAGGAGAATGGCACCAGATAAAGGTTGGCCAACGAGTGTGGTTGTCTACTAGGCACTTACCTCTCAAACTGCAGTCCTGTAAGTTGGCACCCCACTTTGTTGGACCTTTTCCTGTATCTAAAATCGTTAATCCTGTCAGACTTAGACTCCGTAGGGCCCTGCGAGTGAACTTTTCACGTCAGAAAGGTTCAGCCTGTCAGGACCAGTCCGCTAGTCCCTCCTGCTAGACCCCCTCCTCCTGCCCGGATCATCGATGGGGACCCAGTCTACATTGTCTGCAGACTGTTCCTGTTTTATTTTGTTTTGTGTCTCCAATTCCTGTCTGTGTCCAATTGAGGTTTCTTTACTCCCTTTGTGTGTGATTGTCTGTTCGGTTCACCTGTGTCTCGTTGTGTCCTCCGCTGATGTGTATATAAGCTCTTTCCACAGTGTGAGTAGCTCTCCAGCATTATTCCCTTGTGATTGTTTCATTGTGTATACACAGTTTTGTTCCTCTTTTTTCCCCCTTTGCCTAGTGTCTTTGTACTTCTGCCTCATCTGTGTGCTCTCTGGATTTTGGATCTTGCCTGTATTTTTTGAATAAAGTTTTTGCCTGACAATTTTGTACCGCTGCTTCCTTTGACTGACCTCACGTGTACTAAACCCTTTACATTTAACTGCCTAACGAAACCCGCTTTGTATCGGGTCTGCTCTGTGGGTCCTTTGTCTGTCTGGACCTGACACACGGAGTTGGGTAGTTGTGTAATTTTGATTTTTGGAAAAAAAAAATGTATTTGAGCAAACTTAAATACCTTGACAGGAAGACATGTTTTGTCATCTAGTTGTTCAGAAACAACATTTGAAGCTGCAATGGAGTTATAAAAAAGGTTTGGTATTTGAAATGTTTTGTGATCTTGTCATGCACAATGTTGCATTTTAATCTTAATTATTAACGTTAAACTCTTTTGATGGTGTTTGCAACCTCTCCTGTCTTGTCTCTCCCCTCCTCTTGTCTTCTCTTCTCTTTTCCTCTCCTCTTGTCCCCTACATAAATAATTTATCCAATGTTTTTTTCTGATCCAGTTGTCCCAGAGACTAAAGCACATTTGAAGCTGTTATGAGTTATTCAACAGGTTTGGTATTGTTGGTAAATGTTTTGTGATCCTGTTGTGCACCTGAAACACAAACAAACCCTGAAATCCACATTTAAGATGTTTTTTGTGAGTTGAATTGTGAAATAGTGAAGAGGGTCCTCTCTGTATCTTTTGTTTTTTGAACATTAAAAAAACATTGACATAATTTGTCTGAAAGTAAGTTTTTGGGTAAATCTTTCCTTCCCTTAATAAGCAACAGTTAATTACTCATATTAATTAATTTTGAATAATGGTAATAGTAGTAGTAGTAGTAAAAATTAAGAGTAAATATTACCCATTTTTTATTATTGAGTAATTAGTTGTGGAATGTATTAAGAAATATGAGATAAACTTAACTCATTTTATTTTAGTATTCCATAGCTTTTGATTTAAGGTAACTGGCTACTCTAAATCGCTGTAGGTGTGAGTGTGAGTGAGTGGTTGTCTGTCCTTCATGTGGCCCTACGATGAGCTGGCGACTCGTCCAAGGTGTAGCCTTTGTGTACCCGTTGTCAGCTGGGATCGGCTCCAGCACGACCGCGACCCGTAGCCGGAAGTGGAAGAAGATGAGATGAGATACTCATAATATGGAATCAAATCTACCCAAACAAACTGAGTGCAAATTGTTACCTCAGCTTTATTGCGTAGATTCTATAGGTAGTTTTTAATGGTGTAATATCAGATAAGGTTACTTTCGTAAATGTAATACACAGCCATACATGCACTTCTTTAAGTAAATAAAAAAAGTGTGTGTATGTGTTGTTTCATGTGTCTTTGAAGTACTCATATTGAACTTTGAACATTGAGTTGATAGAGAACAAAATGTGTTCTTGTTATGTTACCTGTTACTTTCCCCAAGTGATTCGATGCCCTTCTGCCATGAGATCACACCCCAAGGAGACATCTTGGGGTTGCAATCAATGAGCAAATCTCCTCCTACTTTCACCAGCATCTGGCTCCTAAGTTGGTTGTAAGAGAAATCTGGAGCAACAGCTGAAACAAGAGAAAGTGAAACATTTACATGTCTTTATACATATTCTACATGCTCTTTATACACATTTGATATAAGGATAACCACTCTTTTTTCAACATTTATAAGAGTAATTTATAAATGCACTGAATTACTGATGTGCAAATTTCAAACAAATTTAAAACATTTGATTTATTTTGCAAAAAATCTCAAAGTTTTTTTTCCGATTAATTGATGTTGTGGAGTTTTCAGCATTTCATAATGGGATCATTCCATTAAAATAACGTATCCTGTTCAAAACCACTTTACAATATGTGCCTTTTTAAAAGGAAAGCAACTTCCCAGGTGTCCCTCACTTTTTAAAAAATTATCCCCTTCCATTTGACCAGGGCAGTCTGCTGCATTAAGCTTGATTCCCATTAGCAACATGATCAAGAAACATTGTGGAGGACGAAGAGCGAATGACACCTGCTGCTTTCCCAGAGTGGTGAGTGACTGACTTGACAGGAGAGATTGGTAAGGTTGGTAAACAGAGCAACTCTGGTATATATTACTTACAGACCAAAGCATTCATCTTATAAATAATGCTTTTGAATAACTGCTCATTAAGAGAAAGACTACAGGTTATCTGGTAATATTTAGCAAAGAAAATGGATGGAACAACCTTGAAAACAAATTTGGACAAATGTATGTTGGATCACATGTCTGTGATAATAATGTTGGATGTATGCTCAAAGACACACAACATACAAAGCAAGCCAACTATGTCTTACCTATAACTTGTAGCTCTATGTTGGAGTAGACCTCACCATGCTTATTCCCAGCCACACATTGGTACATTCCTGCATCCAAAAGGGTCAGGTGACTGAATGACAATTCCCCGTTGCCCATCTGTATATGCTCCTATGTACAGAAGCACATAACTTTAGTATACCCTGTTCCCAATGAATATTTTCAATAAACAAAACAAATAAACAGAGCCAGTAAATTACGGTCTGGAAGTGACAGACATGGCAATAAATCTAGGATTTTAAGGATTTTATGATGAATGGAGAGAAAGGTATGGGTTGATCTGAAACAGAAACTATTGGGCTTTTTTCCCCTTAGGCAAAAGGGGCATTAGTGGAAGGTGTATTGTAAGATTTGAGCATGTACTACATAGTCTACAAGTCTATTTTATTTATATAGCACCGAATCACAACAAAAGTTATCTCATGACACTTTACAAGAAGAGCAGGGTGAGACTCTTTAAAACTGAAAATTGCTTTTCTGACAGATATGTTTACGATGTACATGGCCACACTGTATCACCACTTCATCTGTTTGGGCTAATGAATGTCTTTTCCCTGCCTACAAGGCAAGTCTTGTCCATCATTGAGCGATCAAATTGAAATCTGTTTAAGAATGGCTAGGCTTGATTTGTTACGGCTGCATGCTGTTGAACTGCATTTCCCAGTGTTCTCCTGTGTTCTCCTGTCCCCTTTCTGTCCTGTCTGTCTGTGCCTGGTGGCTTCCTTCCCTGGCTCCTGGCTGAGTACACACACCTGGCTGATTATCCATGACTGCATTCCATCAAGCTCATCATCTCCAGTCTATAGGCCATTCCCAAAACACTCCGTAGTCCTACTTTTTATCCCTACCCCTAAATTTTGCGTGTTTCCGCGAGGGTAGTGGTATCCCAATTCTTTTCTCATGTGGGGGTAGTGGGCATAACGAGGGGTAGGGGCCATGAATCTAGCCCTTCAGAGCGAGGGATGTCTAATGCTGACTCACTGAGAAAGGGCAAGAGAAAAATTCCCAGAATACTTTACGTCCTCATTTGCATACTAAATCGAACAACAATGGTGGCCCCCAGAAAGCGAGAAGATGTGGAGAAGTCGGAGAAGAAAAAACACAAATGTATGTGTCATTTTGAATGGAATTTTTGTAAAAACGTTTGGTAATAACTGTTTTTGTATAGAGAACGGTTTAACGTAAAATAATGCAATATGTGACCACAACAATTGCTGTTCACGATGAGAGTCAGCTAGGTAACATTGCCTATCCTGTTAACGTTACTAGTTAGCTCTCGTCTTTCCCGCAAATTTGGCGGATATTTCACATTATTATGTTAATAAGGCAGCAAATAATGTACCTATGTTACTTCGTAACGAACGTTAGCTAGCAGAAGCCCCAGGCTGCTCCCAAGTCCCAGTTGCTCACTCACATTAACGTTAGCTATAGCGAGAAAATGATGTTTATGCCTTCCAGTAATCACACATTTGATTCCAGGGACTCCGGATCAAGGCCCTGCGATGAGCTGGTGTCTCGTCCAGGGTGTACCCCGCCATTCGCCCATTGCCAGCTGGGATCGGCTCCAGCACAACCACGACCCGGTAACCGGAATAAGCGGAAGACGATGAATGAATGAATGACTCCGGATCAAGTCCCTAACCTTATCAGGTGTAGGACTTCAAATGAGGAAAACTTCACAAAGAAGAAGTATGCGGCAAAAGGACTATGGGAGTGAGTGAGTGATCTGGCTGTCAACTTGAATGCACACAAATTGTGTTTTTAAGCCGTGTTCTCTAACCAGCAGTCATTGCATCCTGAATAGAATTTCAGTACATGTGTTAAGTGTGATTCAGGAAAATAAACAGACTTGTTTAACAGCAGATTCTCTCACTGTCCTCATTTTACTACTGTTCTCATTGTACAGTACATAATTCATGACATTACCTTACTTGGAGAAACTTGAGACAAAATGTTGTAACAAGTTTTATTGAAGACATTTTAAAAAGGTATTTAAAAGTGAATAAAACCACACACAAAATTATTTACAGCTATGTATCAACTCTAGGCCTGCACGACATGAGCAAAATGTGCAATGACACTCTTCAATATTGCGATGAGCTTGCTCTAATAGATTCCCTGCTTTTAGGTACCTTCAAACGCTGAATAACCAATCCCAGCTGAATAATAAAATATAATTTTAGCTTGCTTTATCAAACAAAACCCACATAACAGAACATTATATCTACTAGAAAAATAAAGTTTATTTTGCCTTAATGCCTTAATAACAAACAATGATTGTGTCTGATCAGAACTAAACTGGCTGAAAAACATTCAGACCTGTGTCTGTAATAATACTCACACAGTAAAGTATGCTGCGACAACTATAAAACCACTAATCACTTGTTACTATGAACCTGGCACAGTATCAGCGTATCAAATACAAAGAACAAAAGTGCCAAATACAAAGAACAAAAATGTAAACAAAATGTATAAATTTAAACAGTGTAGGCGACTTGAACATGCTTTTTAAACCCGTTAAACACATACGATTACATTTGATGTCCTTTTATGGGTCGGGAAACTGTCAGGACTCTCCTAACCCTCTTCACTTCAGCTCTCAGATGGCTTTTGAGTGTGGGATTTGCAAAAATGTGGGCGTCGTGAATGCTCTCAGGCCATTTAACTACCACATCAATGAAAGAATATTTATGGTCACAGGTAGCCTTAACAATCAAACAGAACCTTTTTTTTCTATTGACATAATCTGTGTAATTCACAGATGGTTGCTTTATCTCCTGAGGGCCATCCACAGCACCTACGCATTGAGGGAAGCTGTGTACTCAAATTTCTGCACTAGTTGCTGCACAGCATCTTTGGATGTGGACAGTTGCATGAACGTAGGACCTAAGTAGATAGCTATTGCCTCACACTTGATCGAGCAAGATCGGAATCATTTGCTGTCTTACGCAGTCAATCCGGACAGGTAATGGAAGGTGCCAGCGATGCTGGCAGTGACGCAGACTGGCTCTTCATGTTGGAAGTATGAGAAGTTGTTGCTGCAAAACTGCAGACCTCCCAGCACTCATTCATCTCTGTTCCTCAATATAATAGAGCTGCTGAAAAGGGTTTGTGCCAACATCTTTGAGCAAGATGTCGCGTCAGACGGCAGCCTCGGCACAGCACTCTCCAGGAATTTGTCTGTTTTTGTTTATTTTCTTTGCATTTGGTCACTCCAACCCCATCACATTCAGCAGAGACGCTCTGCTAACAATCAGGGAGTCATCTCTGGATACCTTTCCTTCATTCCACTCGAACCCAGAGACTTTTCTTGAACTTTTGGTTGGAGGAGCAGCAGCTCTGTACGGGACATGGAGGAGACGCAGAAGAGGTAAGCGGGCTGGCGCGCTCGTCAAACTCAGACGATGTGGCCACCGCGCACCGCTCCCTTCCATCCACCTGGTGAACCTCCGCTCCCTGCCCAACAAGATGGACGAGCAGCTTCTCCTCATCGGATCCAACAAGGACTTCACACGTTCTTCTGCCCTTTGCTTCACTGAAACCTGGCTCTCTCCACCGCGCGGACCGCGCCAAGGAGCTCTCGGGGAAATCAAAGGGCGGTGGAATATGCTTTTATATTAATCAAGGTTGGTGCACATCTGTCACAGTTCTGTCTAAACACTGCAGCCCAAATCTAGAGTCCCTAGTCATAAACTGTAAGCAGTTTTATTCGCCGCGGGAGTTTTCCTCCTTCATCATGGTTGGAGTTTACATCCCCCACCAAGCCAAAGTAGGTGAAGCGCTGCAAACTCTCGCTGAACAATTAAACGGCTCTGAAGCGAAACACCCGGACTCGCTCTTTATTGTTATGGGGGACTTTAACAGAGCAAGATTAAAACACGAACTTCCTAAATATAAGCAGCACATCAGCTGTCCCACCAGAGGCAGCAACACACTGGACCACTGCTACACCATCATTAAATGTGCATACCGCTCTGTTCCTCGGGCAGCTTTGGGTCACACTGACCACTGTTTGGTCCATCTCATCCCCACATACAGGCAGAAACTTAAATCTGCAAAGCCTGTAGTG
Source organism: Dactylopterus volitans (assembly GCA_901007715.1). Lineage (NCBI taxonomy): Eukaryota > Metazoa > Chordata > Actinopteri > Syngnathiformes > Dactylopteridae > Dactylopterus > Dactylopterus volitans. Next base: position 217 of record CAAKHG010039920.1, on the reverse strand, counting down.
AGAACTGTGAGGAAATGGACCAATGAGGCAAAGCAGGAACTACAGGCTTGCTTTGACTGCATGGACTGGAGTGTCTTTGAAGCTGCCAACAACAACCTGGACGACCTGACAGACACTGTGACATCCTACATCAGTTTCTGTGAGGACATGTGTGTACCAACCAAAACGTTTCGGACTTTCAACAATAACAAGCCATGGTTCACCGCCCGACTGCGGC
>CAAKHG010039906.1:10705-25044 GCA_901007715.1 Dactylopterus volitans | reverse complement strand
GAAAGACGGGTCGCTGTTGTCGTTGCCGCCGTTGTCATGGCCGCCGTTGTCGTTGCCGCCGTTGTCATGGCCGCCGTTGTCATGGCCGCCGTTGTCATGTCTGCTGTTGTCATTGCCACCGTTGTTATTACCGGCTCTGCCGTTGTTGTTGTCATGGCTGCCGCTGTGATTACCATCGTTCTCGTTACCATCACCACCGTCATCGCATCTGGAGACGACAGCAGTGGGAGACAGATGGCGCGTGGAAGCATCACGTGTGATGATGATGATGATGATGATGATGATGATGGTCGGAGCTTCCTCTTCCACCTGATTGGTTCACGTGACTGGCTGTAACTAATTTGTGGCGTTGCGGCTGATGAATTATTGCTGGCTTTATTTCCGCCTGCGGTTCCGCCGTCTCCGTCGGTCATTAGCGAGGAACTCTGGCGCCGTCACATTCGCAGCGAACACATCCAAAATGTCGCCGGCACTTTCCATGAATAAGTAAAGGGGGGCTTTTATTCTCTTGACATGTTCTTTGTGCATTCAGGACTTTTAAATGTTATTCATGAGCTGGGCTCCGATTGGCTCATCTCAGCCGTGTCAGCGCCGCTCAGCATCAAGTGGTTCGCCGTCCCTCTGCGCCGCTTCCACCGTCTGTTTTTAAGTCTGCACGCTGGAATTCTGCATCTTAAAAGGGGATAATTAGTCTTTAATGGCTGACGGGTTCCCTGAGGTCTGCTAGTTTGTTAGCTGTTAGCGGTTAGCGTGGCGCTCACGTCCCGCTGTCGCCCGTCACCCAGTCAGCCTCAAACCTCTCAGCTTGAACGGTTTCCTTCGCAGAGCTCCGGGAGGCCGGAGGAGAACTTTTCAAGCCAAACGTCATTCCCCTGCTGGGAAATCCGGAACCTTCCCTCTAACTTGTGGCTATTATCCACACGCGCTGGCAGGAATTACTTAACCAAAGTAGACGAACCTTGAACGTCTGTAGCATCTGTGGTCTGTGGTGAATGGATCCATGGTGTCTAAGCCCCGCCCACCTCAATCAGCAGAGACTGGCGTACCGTTAAAACTCATTTTTCCAGTGTGAGTGTTGGTCTTCCGCGTCCGCTCCACTTTCTTATGTGGGGCTGCTAAACATTTCTTTGGAAGCAGCAGCCATGAATCTCCCTCTTAAATCTGCCGCCACCTCCTCTCTCTCCTTGGCCTCCCGTCCTGCGGCGGGTCGAGTGCTTGGGCGCGCCGGCTGATTGATGGCCGCGGTGGCGTGTTGATGGCGTGTGGACGGCGTGTGGACGACGCGCGCTGCCGTCAGCGGCGACCCGCCACGCCCGCGATGGGAGGAGCAGAAGCCGCCAGCAGGAAAACAGAGGAGGAGCCCAGATGGAGGTGATAAACACGTTAAACCTCAGGATCCCGCCGTGGATTTTTTTAGACCTGGCAGAGGGGCGGAGCCTGAACCTCAGAGGCACGTAGAGTGGGTGGAGCTCAGAGATGAACCAATCAGTGCGTGTACACGACACTTGAAAACAACAAGTTATTCCGCCTGAATCCGACTATAACTGGACAACCGAGGTGCATGGAAACACGTCACTCCGACTAATATCGGCCTTCTCAAAGACACCCGATAATGCGACTGGAACTGGAGTTTCTCCGGCATGAATGCGCCTTCGTCGGAGCTCAGGTGGCCGGCGCGAGAGGAAGAACGCAGGAGAACCAGCGGAGCAGCAGCAGCGCGGCAGAAGCTCCGAGGAACGGCCACTTTTGGAAGGACGAGGAGTCCGCCCTCATGCTCAGCCTGCTGAAGCACCTAAACTTTTTAAAATTCATGGACGGGAGGACGAACAGGAACGGGGGACCTCCTCAAACGGGTCTCCGAACAAATGAAAGAAGCTGGCTTCTGGCCGACCCCCGTGGGAACAGCTAAAAACCTGCCAGGCCAGGAAAACCCCCGGCGTGAGTGGGCATCCGCAGCTTTCAAGATTTCACGGCACCTCCAACCAGATGTGGCCGCCATGGAGGTGAAAGCTGCCCCCCGATCACCACGTGTGAGGGCAGATCGCTGCTACGCTCACACGCAGCACCAGTTTGTGTTTTCTTATTTACATTTACATTTATTTTTTTAACTTTGTATTTTTTTTTTTAATTTATTGTTGACTTACTGGCATTTTCCCAAATCCGTGTTTGTAAGTAAATACACACCAAAGCAATGTTTGTTTTCTTTTTATCGGAACATCCAGTTGTGTGGTAGCCATGACGACCCGGCTGTGAAGGTGGAATGGAAGTCGCTTCTTTTGAGTGGCGCTTTCAGTCTTCCGAATGCTGTTTGCACTTTGGTCCTCGCAGAGCTCAAAACCCCTTCCATCATTCGGAAATTGTCTTTCCATTCTGTGTCTGAAAACTGTCCCGCTGGTCTGCGCTCCGAAGCCGCAGCCAACAAGAACGGGAAGTCGGGGTCAGCAGCGACGGCACAAAGTGACAAACCCAGATGTGGTGGTGTTGCAGACATCCAACAGCGTCCGGCGCCCCGGTCTGACCAGCGCCAGCGAGCACCGGACCTGCACAACACACGACGTGAACGTCAGGATGGAGATGAACCAGGCTGCACCACTATCCAGCTTATCTGTGGACACACACACACACACACACACACACACACACACACACACACACACACACACACACACACACACACACACACAACACACACACACACACACACACACACACACACACACACACACACACACACACACACACACACACACACACTCAACCTTGTATTTTGTACCGCAGACGTGTGTGATTGAATATGTATTGTCAAGTGCAGGGTGGCACTTGGTTATCAATGTTAATCATCAGTAGAGCATATGGTCCTCAATCACTGCTTGATTAATCAATATATTGACATTATCGCACCTGCGCAAGATAAATCACCCATGAACATGAGCTTGTTGTGTGGTTCATTCAATATACATGAGAGAATCATTGAAGAGGTAACATCCCAGCGGTACAGCTGAGGACGGCCTGAAGGTGATGTAGCATGTAGTGGGCGTGTATGTGTGTGTCCATGTACTCCCACCAGAAACGCGTGCACACTCTCGAGAGGACACACACACACACACACACACACCGCGCACACACGGACACACACACAAAAGCAGCACAGCAGACAGCGTGTGGAAACGCATGTTCCACTCATGATGACATCACCGTCTTTGGCAAGGTAGCAGGCGCATTTTTCCATAGGCTGTCCTCTGTTGCTGTGGAGAGACTTCCACCAATCCCCTCCCCTCCCACCTTAACGTATACAACACCAGCTCCATGAATGATCTGTGACATCGCTTCCTCAGGACCATCCAAAGACAACATCATGTGACACACACGCACGCACGCACACGCACAAATCTTTTTTTTTCCCCAGTTTTAGATTCAGAGTGTTTATATACACTATGAGTGGGACTCATAAGGATCTGATATGTCATGTGACAGACCATCATCTGACAGTGTGTATGTTAACGAAGCATTTCCGTTCAACTTTTGGTCTTGGCTTGCACGTACAATAAAAGTGTTCCACACGCCAATTTGTTTTGGGATGCTAAGCGTGATACAGTAAACATAGAACGCAGTGGCCCGGAAAAAAGAATTGACCAGCTTTGTATACAGATTGTGATTTAACACCTAACAGAGCTCATAGAGAAGCAAAGAACTGCTGACAACACTGTCTATTACTGGGCTCGCTGCAGTCCATGCACAATACATGAAGTGTGCATGCTATAAATCCTTGGCAGTTTTGCTCGATACCCATACCTGACACTGGCTGAAGATCTATACCTGTCTTGAAATGTCTTTCTACCCCCCTTGTCTCAATAGCCCCGTCCCTTGGTAGACATTTAAAGAGGCGTGGGCAGCTAAAGCATTCTTTCTCCAGGGCTTTCAGAGAAGAAAGAGTTCAAGAGGTCAGAGATATGTGTTATTTTCCCACCGGTGCGACACTCAAGGATGTGTCAGAGCCATGTGTCAGGAAATGACAGTGAAAAGAAAGACGGCAGGAGAGGTAGACCTGGCAGACAAAGGCCAGACTTCACAGAGAAAGCTTGAGATCAATGGATCGGCAGGCGATGCACCCTGCGCTGCACGTGCGCGCACACACGCACGCACGCACACACACACACACACAGCAGTTTGATGCTAGGACTGACCTATATGGAACCCCTTAAAGACAGACAGACAAACACACGGCGAGACCGACGGAAACAGACACAAATTAAACAATTCCACCTCTATACCTTGCTGAGTACATTCAGGGTACACCTCAAGAGTCCCCCTCCCTTTGCTTGTCATTTTGACGAATGGATCTGGGTAACTGTCAATTAAAATGAAATCCCATCTGTGAGGTGGAATGAGGAGGACACATTGAGGGAAACACACACAAACACAAGCTGGAGACCAGCCTCTGCCCAGAGACAAGGGTTGATCCACACACTGGGCTTCATATGGGCAATACATCAAACAGACAACATTATCACTGAGTACACCTCTGAAAACTTCAGCATGATTAATTATAATTAATTAGTGAAATGCTATGTGTTGGCTAATTTATCATATTTGCATTATTCAAAATCCATCATCAAAATGTAGCCAGCAGCAGGCCTCCCGTTTCTTTTTTCTTTTTTTTTTTTTTTTTTTTTTTTGTAACAAAGTGCTAAATCAGCAAGTTGCATTTTTGTGCATTTATGCTCCCCGGATATGATTCCAGACAGTCGTTGATAAACAATTTAGCTCCAGCCTTTGTGGAATTGCAACTTCGATGTGTCCATGGATGCTAATTCATTTTAAAACACTTTGGTCAGTTGTATTGATCACTGATTGACATCCTGTAACCTTGCTGAATAAGGGGCACATGCCAGTTGGTGCTGTTTAATAAAGTAAAGCATTAACATGCCTGCAGATGAGCATTCTTAGATCATGCTATATCCTAGATGAGCCACCACTGTTATCATAGGCTTTGTAAATATTGGTTGTGGTTTGAGCTTTGCTCAGGTTTACAAAAAAACACTGTTTAAAATTTAATTTTAAGTGGAACTAAATGGCACACATTACTAATGAGCTCTGCTTGGAGTCCAGCCATTCCCCTTTATGCAAAATCATCACTATATGATTGGGACCAACGTGGTGGTGAAAGTCAGTATGCAAGCCTCATTACCCCAATTAATGGCAATTCTTATTGCATAAGCAAAACTCATCTGAGGGTAGAAGTCAATACCTTTGTCATGGTTATGATAATGGCCTTAAATGCTCATCTGTAGTGATATGAGCAGGGAGAACTTTGGAGCTTGACAGTGAAGGACATCAATGCTGCGATATAGGTAATTAAAATGAGTGCGTCTCAGCCACTGCAATTAAACAGGGAAAAGTGTGTCAGGGCCTGTGTATGATTTGTATCATTAATTTTCATTACCAAGTGTTTATTAACCTTTTTATCTTGTGTGGTCCTGATGGTGGTCTGTTCTGTCTACATCCCCACTGTGTGTCGTGTGTGTGTACGTGTGTGCGTGTGTGTGTGTGTGTGTCTGTGTCTCCTGGTATTTTTCACCACATACACAACCTGCATATCATGGGAAATTTCATGCGCGGTCCAGGGAACTGTAAATGTTCATGTTTTTAATACACAGCGCATTCATCAGCAGCAGGAAGCTGTGCCGCATTAGCAGGTGGTCCAATGAAGGAAATGTTATGGCTCATAATTAAATATGAAATTAAGTGATATTTCACTTCTTCTCATTAATTAGAGAAGAGGTCCTCTGTGATATATAATTATTTATTTTTAGCAATACGAGGGGACAGTGATGATCCTGCTGGTGCTACCGTGTAGCGGAGGTGAGGTGGAGGTGTCCACACATTTCAGATACAAGTGAAGTTCTGGAGATTTTCCGAGCTCGCTGATGCCTGATAACTACAAGGCCAAGGGAGGTATATTTAACATCAAGCTGATAACTGTGATCCTAAACCAGTAGACCACAGGACCAAAAAAAAAAAAAAACACAATTGAAATGGATCTATAAGATGGCACTTGCATTAATCTGGCTATAATGACATTAGACCACTTCCTTTCTGTGCATCTGAGGGGAAATAATATTGCTCAATGGCGATCACTATCAAAGCTTAAAGCAGCAATCCGTGTTAAAGATGCATGGGGGTATGAATAGTGGCCGGTAAGGGATTAAGAACATGATTTCTCATTCCAGCTCCATACATTCTTGCGAATGTCAAGAGGGGATCTGGAGAATAAATACCTTTGCCATGGATACATGGATACCAATGCCACCTCAGTCACCTGGCCTTAACTTTGATCAGTAATTTTCGAGTAACGAGATTTCTCTGATTTCATTAAATAGTCATTTCGCACCTGGAAGCCCAAAGCTTTGCAGAGAGATCAATGATCTAATCATGTTACCGTTAAGCCAATTGGCTTGAAAGTCCTTTGTGATATCCCTTTACTGTTTTAATGACTTAGTTCAGATTAAACAGGTTTTAGGAGCCAGGGATTAAGGGACACATCTATTGGGGTGGAAAAAAGCTTTTTTTCTGATGCATAATTTATAGCAAAGAAGGAGAAAGGATTAACAAGGACCATGTGCCTGCCACTCAACGTCCACTGGTCAGTGATTAGAATAGTGGCCTCGGGACAGCGAACGCGTCACTGGCCTTGAACAAAAAGGTGTAATTCCTCTTCCTTTTGTCGTAGAAAAGCAAGTCAAAACATTCGTGTGATTACTGAAAGTGTCCAACAGCTACTGTGGTCCACAGTTGCTTCACCACTCATTTCCTCAACAATAGTGGCATCTGACACTGTGTGTTCCAACAATGAGTCAACATCATTAACCAGCATCTTTTGGTAATCAGTTACTTACCACAAACAGAAGTGGGTGATGATCGGCTGACTCAGTGAGAGACCTGCAACAACTGATTTGCACAATTATTGTTTTATTAGTCATTTACTTACCTGATGGCTGCCTAGCGTGATTAATATAGAAGCTTAATAAGATCTGATTTTTTATTTTTTTTTAGTATTGCATTAAAATGCAAGAGGCAAAAAGAGAATTTAAAAAAAAATCATGGGATAATGAGAGATTTGTAACTTTGTATTATAGTGGTTGAATGTAACTAAATCCTCAATTCGTGTACATGAGTACACATTTGAGATACTTAAACTTTACGAGGTATTTCATCGCTGGAAATAGAGTAGTCTTCTCATTAAATTGGGCTGCAGTTCAAAGGCTCATTTTGAAATTGGTGCAACAGGACCAGAGACGGCAGAGGAGAGAGGTTATGCTTTTGCTCAAAAAACAGACGGACTGCACTGGGGTCCCCGGCTCCGCAGCAATGCCGTGTTAGTAAGCAAACACTGTCTCGTTGCTCAGACGTACTTTTCACACCTCTGGCTTTGGCTGACCACATGGTGGACAGACTGCTTTGATTATGAAATGATGAGGAGCCGCTCTCGCTCCGACCGTCCATCGAGGTGGGCATGGAAAAAATGCAGCAGGTTTTGCTCCTTTGCCGAGTGGAGAGCTCTGGTGCAGACAACAAGGACCGAAGTTAAACATTATTCATTTGCATTTATGTCATACTCTGGGTGAATTAACTTCTCTGGCCCGCAGTCGTGCATTAAAACAATGCCCACATAGTTCAGCTCGGGTGTAATCACTAGAGTCTCTGACCAACCGATAATTAATGAGCACAGCTATTAAAGCTTTGTAATCAACTGAACTGAGTTAGCAACTTGCAGCTAACTCTGTAAGCTAGCTAGCCTAGCGACAGAGAGAAAACCCATCACTGGCTGATATTGACGTTTCTGACAGTAGAATACAAAAACTGAAGAATGGGGCACAACAGAGGAAAAGGATATTGAGAACAACCGGAGGCAACCATCGTAGACCTACAGAGACCATTTTGAGCTAGAATAAAACTTTATAACCATGGCGATGGAGCCTTCCCCCTCACCTTCTTTGCACCAAAGGAATTTACATTTTACTAACTGGCTTGGCTGTAATGGGGACTAGAATTAGTTCTTGTCGTGACAATGGTTAACTCTTCATAACCTTTCATTTCTCTGTGTAAACATTCAAGAGTAATTTGCAAATTCTTCTTTTTTTTTTTTTTTTATCTTGTATTGTCGATTAAATGACCGTGGCATGAGTGGGATAATCCTCCCCTAGGTGTGCGTCGCACGGTTTAAGGTGCTTTTTGTGGAGGTTCTTCACCTCATTGTGCCTTTAAACCACGTAATACACACCTCGGCGCGGATTAGCCCTTACATACACAGCACAGTGCTATCCACACTGTATGATATGAAGCTGGCTAAAAATCAACACTTTCTCTTTTTGTATGGCCAAACCTGGCTGTAATTATATCCCACTATAAATTTGAGGGTAATATTTGTGTTTTTAAGTCAAGTCTGACATTAGACCCTCAGTTCAAATGAGGAAAAGCTCCGCTTTTAACGGGGAAAAACAGACTGCTCAAGAAGGACAGATGTGCAACAGATGCCACAAATACTGAAATCAAAATCACAGTATTTAGAGATAACAATGACACATATAATTAAGGGGTAAATACTACAACTGTATTAACTTAAAATATTTTTCACAGTAATCATAATTGCATGAAAAAATGATGCTATTGGCTACAACTGAACATTACTCCACCTTAACATGCCAGCAAAGTGCTTCATAAGCTAGATACATAACAAATGTAATATGCTCAACTCTAAACCAGTCTAGTCCTACAGACAGGCATTTTATAGACAATACTCACGTACTCTTACAGGTAATGCAGGACTTTTACTTGCAACGAACTATTTTTAACGGGTTGTACTGCCACTTTTATTGAAGTAAAGGATCGTTCTACTTCCTTCATGACCGTCATCGTCCATTTGCACATCTCATCGAAGGACGCCTGCATTTCTCCCGCAGATTGTGCTGGCCCCCTCGTTGCAACATGCGTCTCTACAAACTACCTTGTGTACGTTTGGCAATGAGGAAACATGTTAGTAAACATAATAAAACATTGCTGTCACATCTGCCAGTGAGAAGGAATCACTCTGCTGGCATCAACCCCGCATCCATCGCCTGGTGAAGGCTCTAAAGTGTTAATTATAATTTGGAGACATGTGGTTGAACACTTTCCAAACACATTTTCTTTCCCACTTTCTGATATCTTTGGCTGTTGTTTCATCCTGTTAGGAAAACGGTCCTTTTCTTCCAGCCTTGTTTTATTTCCTCACTGCAGTAATCTTCCTCAGGCTCCGCATTTATGTGTCCATGAGCAGGAAGAGCCATTTGCTCCTGCATGAAAGTCATGAATAGCAATAACAGTGCCTCGAAAACATATTACCAAACACAATTAGAGCATACAATACTTGTAAAACCTGAAAGGCCACTAACTCACAGCCCTGTAAACACATATTTACTTTTAAATTAAGTTTATTCTGTGTCTTTGCTGTCGGGTCCTTCTTTTCAAAGACTCAAAGTACTTTTCCTCTTAAGAGTAATTTGTAATGTATGTAATTGGCCGGAGTGGTTTGCAAATGGAGGATTTATTAAATAAAGCAAAAGAAAAAAAAAATCTTGGAAAAAAAAAATCCTTCTAGTTGGACATTTAGCAAAGTCTTTTTCATGTACTTGCCGTTTGTTGATAAATTGCTATTCTGTTAGCCGGAGGATATCAAAGCCCAGTTTTTGTTTTTTTTTCTCGTTTTTATTGGTTCACCTGGTGCCTATAAAAAGCCACTGGAAGGCTGTGTCAGTGATAAACGGCTGATTCACCCTGCACTGACTAATCCAATGCAACTGAGAGGGAGAGAAGGCCTGAGAGCTTCATCTCCTTCAGACCGATTCTCTTGTCAAACGCAGCCGCCGGCCGTGCAGGAAGTGAGTACACAGTTGTGCTTGTCTCACTTTGTCTGAGGCAAGGAGACGAAACGCGGCCACGAGAGGAGAGGCAGATGCATGTCATTTTCGACGCAGAAATGAGGGGTTCTCATATCATGCCTAAAATATCGTAGTTCAAAGCACCAAACCAAAAGAAATAAAGCCACAAGAAGGAAAAGCTTCTGCACACACACACATACACACACAAATGACAGGACGTGGTCAAATTTAATTCCTTTGATATGTGAGCGGAGAGAGAGGCAGGCTGATTGTAAGATTGTTTCATTGGGAGAAAAAAAAAAGTATTTTTAACACAAAACAAGCACAGACAGGAAAGTAGTGAATGTTACATGCAGTGAAAAGAAAATATCTGGAACCAAAGCATTTGTGATTAAAAAAAAAAAAAAAAAATCGGCGAAACGACGGCTAAACTGACCAGCGGCATGCAAGGATGTCCCCTCGCTCTTTTCCTCTTCCACACTTACAGTCAGTCCCATCAAAATTATTCCATAGCTGTTATTGGCTTACCGATGCTTTGGAAATTTTGAAAATGTATAAATATGTCGATGGTTATTCAGCTTTTTAAAATATGTATATAGTCTATGTTGTATTATTTGTATTGTATTTGCACTTTTTTCCTTTATGTGTTACTTTCCACAACTGATTTGCCCGTTTTGGGACCAGTGAAGTTTCACCTTATGTCAAATAATGAAATGTTTTCATTTTGCCGTTCCAGACACATCTATGGGCACCCACGTGTTAAAAACACATTTTATATGAAATGAAAACTGACTTGTTGAAAAAAAAAAGTAAATCAAAGCATAAGCGTACATTACCTGAAAGAAAGCTACGTATTAATGTGACTGCAACTACTTCCGTCTCAGGAAAATCTTTCTGTCTGTTTCCAGTGCGAACATCATTATTTAAGGCTTAATCCACCTCAGGGAGCAGAGCTCAGGATGGACCATTAATGGAGGCGTTTTCCAAAGCGCACCTGCTAATTTTGTGTTACCATATTGTGCAGTCGATTGTCAAACCACATTATTAAACCTGTCTGAGGACCAACATACAATACACGAGCGAGCCACTTCACACCACCCTCTGCCTGAGCATGCAAATGTTTCAGCTTATCATGATTAATTATCATATCCAAACGTCCAAATGTCAGTGTTGACTCAGAGAAACAAATATGAGCGCGTCTTAGCGGTGCAGCCGAGTTTTGACTCACGCGGTGAAGTTATTAATCTGTTCTCACCAACTCATCTCATTGTCCCCTGCATAATGACAGTCTGTGTTAATTGTGACTGTTTATAAAATGGAGCTTGATGTTGGAGCCAAGCTGCGCTAATCTCATCATCCTCGTTTTCTTTCTCTGCACCACTAGGTTTGAAAATCAACTATTGATGTTCCTTATTACATTAGGTGAGCCGCTTGATGGCAACACACAGCTGCAGGCCGTTTGTATGGATATCCTATTGATCTGATTTACATATATAGAGAGTTTGTTGTTTGTTGCTGAGCAGACACTGTGTCTGGAAGTGAACTATTGAAAATGTGACATTCTCTGTCACTTTGAAGATGCTTTTTTTTTCTCTCTCTCTCTCTCTTTTTTTTTTTTTTTTTTAGACACAATCAGTGACAAAAGATTTATCACAAAAGCCACTATATTATCATCAAATGTATCTACCAGCATGCATGCACAAGTATTGATCAGCGCAGGGCAAAATGGAGTAAATTATCTCTCTATGGCAGTTTTGATCTGGCTATTGAATTTGTTATACAAATCAACATTGTTATTGAGGTAGCGACAAACGGTGATATCACACTACTTGAAACACTTTAGAGGTTACGCAACACTTTAATAGTGATAATTGAAACATAGCATGTTTTCATAGAGTTGAATTTACTAATAAAAAACAAAAAAAAAAAACTCATGCCAGTATTGGCCTGCTGAAATATTGACAGCAAACAGGATTAAAGATAAAGTGAACTCAACAATGCTCACAAAGAAAAACATACACTGACTATGAACTGATATACATCTGGGATGGTCTCTTGATATCGGTGAACCACATAAACTTATATGTGTTTCCCTGCTTGTTTACAGCCGTGCTTCGCTTCTTCACGCTTTCGCGCCGCTGTACTCTATTCACACTGGGATGAATAGAAAGCCAGCTGTGTCTCATGCAGACGGCAAAGGCTGCTTTGCACGTCTGGTGTAAGACGCGAAGGGCGTGACAAAGCGTCGCTCTTTGACGGGCTGGGAGCGTCAGTGTTTGACTAACAGGGAGGAGAGCGAGTTGTATGGCGGCATTAATAGACACATTATTGTCTTTTAAATCATGGCTCCAAAAAAAAAATAAAAATTGTTTTTTTTCAAGTCTAAGTCCGTTATTGGTGTCAAAGACAGCATGATGTTAAAAATGTGAACATAGATGCATATGAAGTGGGTGAAATCAATAAAGAAGCGGTCAATAGATGATGGCATTAAAACCCTACCTTATCTGGATTATATTATTCCCATGAAATTCTACGTCTCTGTGTGAATCTGCATTTTTGTTTTTTAAAATTTTTTGCTTTTTTTAAAAAAAAAAAAAAGACAATTTTACAGTTAAGTAACGGACTGTAGGATGCCTGCAGCCAAACCCCCACTACCCCCCCTCCAACACACACAAGCACACTTCCTGCACTAATATTATGCACTAATGATACCCTCCAAGGTGAATAATTGATGATGTGGAGGCTAGCAGAGGGCGGTTTACACCTTTTCAGGGATTATCTCTTACATACCGTATTATTTTTTATTCCACATGAACACCGTTAGCACAGCCTAGTAAAAATGGAGAGGCTTGGCCACCATGTTCTCTCACTGTTTACATTATCAGATAAGTTGTCAGCATGTTTTGCGGTGTTTCTGCCTCTAGAAACTGCACATGTGGCCGCAAGTTATTCTGACATGAGTATTGTACAAATCTGGTGACCAATCAAGCGCGCGCGCACGCACGCACGCACGCACGCACGCACACACACAAAATAAAAATTAAAAAAAAACTCAAACTCCTCCTGAAGGTTGCGTTTATTGCAGGGCTGTTGTTATATTCTATGGTAAACATGCAGTGGTCATAATGTTGTGCTTGATTGATTATATATATGATTATATATTTATATATTAAATATGAAATAAATGAATAATTATATATGTATCCATAATTATTCAGTTTTTTTCTTGCCTCATTTGTCATTAATTTGTCCCCATTGCACATACGAGAGAGGTCATAAATACATTAGTCAATACACTGGGGGGTGGGGGACACTGGTGACTCCAGCAGCTCGCCGTACAGACATGCTTTTACTGGAGTCGGGCTTCAGCAGCTTAAAGATGCGCCCATACCCGCCTCAGTGGGGCTATGCTGTGACAAAGGTGGACTCCCAACTTTGTATATTACAGCCCCCAATGTTGCATGCTAACTGTTGCAAAAAAAACCGACAACAACAAAAAGAAAAAGATCTGTAGGCCATGCATTCACAAAGCTGCACATCTCTTCCAGCCCCCCGATGATGTAATCTACCAGTGGTTAGACTCAGTGGTGTGGAAACATCAATTAAAATATGCCGATTATCACTAAACTTGTCATTAGCCTTGAGGAGATGGCAGCAATGGCCAGAAATGTTGTCTTTTCTCTTACACACACACACACACACACACACACACAGAGCTAGGAGTCCCAGCAGACAGCGTGCCACTAGCAAGATTTTGGACGTTGCAGCTACATTTGCACCTGCGCAACAGCTGCCGTCGATGCGCGTGTCATCTCAAATACAAAGACGAGGGGAACAGTGAATAGAAAAGATATATGTTGCATACATTTTGTCAGTTAATGACATCATGATCAGTTATAAATTGTGTACTTATAACAGAAAATCTTTTGATAGGGAGTTTCAGGGAGTTTCATGTCTCTGCGATATTCTAAGAAGCTGTCAGGTTCAGCGCTGATGATGATCATGGAACCGTGAACAGTGATTGGCTGCTCGGAATAACACCGGTCGGCCGTGAAATTATGACCACTGCATGTTTAGCAAACAATATAATGCAACAGCGACGCTGGTACCGAGCGGTGAGAGGTGTCCCTAATATTTTGTCACCCTGATGCATATGCGCGGTATGACCAAAATATTAGGGACACCTGTCAGTGTAACCGAGCACAGTTCAGCAGCATCACCAATTACAGTCCCAATAACAATCATTCAAATATGTCAACACCTCAAAAACTCAACATAAAACTCCTCCTGAAAGGTGAATTGATCGCAGGGCGGTTGCATTATATTCTATGGTGAACACGCAGTGGTCGTAATGTTATGGCTGATTGGTGTACGTACAGTGAATATATCATAGAATCTAGTTTGTGCTGGGTTTTTGGACTC
>CAAKHG010039900.1:0-11748 GCA_901007715.1 Dactylopterus volitans | reverse complement strand
CTCAGAGCTGCTCCCTCCCCACCCCCCCACAGTTAAAACAATCATACAAAAATGACTTTGGAGGGTTTTATGATGCTGCAGCGCATCGTCGTAGCAACCAATAAACGTATCACAATTAATGCCAGGAAATTCTTCTGGACGGCAGGAGAGAAAAAAATGGTGCATTATTGCAAAAATGCAACATACTGTTTCTCTGACTGATCACAAAGACGGACAAACGCGTCGTGTAACGCTGCAGCACGCGCGGCGTTACACGATCGGCCCCATTTTGTTGATTCCGCTGCACATATGAATCAAAGCAATTAACTTCACTGTTACACCAGGAGGGAAATGTATGAATATATTTGCATTCGGACTGGAGGCGTGAAGCCATAAAAGGTTTTGTTCTGATTTGCTAAAATTTGGCATTGAAAATAACACAGAAAATATATAAATAAAACAAACGGCAGCGACACGTCTTTCCCGCAAACCAGTTTATATTCCGGCCGTTTTCCTTTTTCTAGTCTCTGCTCTACATTCTTTTAAAGTTTAGGCTTCTGTTTTTTTTTTTGTTTTGTTTTTTTTTTACATTGAAATTAAAACAATTGCACGCAGTTATGATTCAAACTTTAAAAAAAAAGAAAAAAAGTTTGGTTTAAAACAAAACAACTTATTGTCACCAGTGCAAATCCCATGCTCGGTGCTGCTGAGGACACACTGCATCTCCACGTCGAGTTAGACAGTGTGACTGCGTCTTCAAGGAAACTTTCTGCTGATATTGTATATATATATATATATATATATATATATATATATATATATGTTTCCATTAACCCAGATTGAGAACATGCCGTCTGCCTTTGCAGGGGGAAAGCAAGAAAGAAGAAGGGAGCTTCTGGCAAAGGCACAGCCGGGGCCCCCTGGTGGGCGGCAGTCAGTGGGTGTGAGTGTGAGTGTGCGTGCGTGTGTGTGTGTGTACGCTTTCTGAAGTGTGTTTGAGCAAGATGATGAAGTTCTCTTTGCTTCTGCGTTTCAGTCGCCAAGCTACCACAGCGGAACTGACCTGAATTATGATTCTCAGAGTGGCGTCCTCAAACCGGCAAGCGGCAGCCGCGGGGGTCGGCGCTCGCGGAGCGGCGGGCCGGGCGGCAGCTCGGCGGGATGGCGGCAGCGCGAGAAACTGCAACTGGAAAGCAGCCCCGACCTTTGCGGTGAAAGGCTACTGGCTGCTTCTCACTGAGAACTTGATGCCGTGGCTGTGGAGGCGGTCGGTGAGGCTGGTTTTATAGAAGGCAGCTCCGGGAGTGTAAACCCCGCCTCTGTCGAACAAACAAAACAAAAATCAGGGATGAATTGTTTAAGAAGCCAAGACAGCGAGAAGAAGCTCCCGGACGTGAAAGATGGTAGTAAGAGCAAAACCAAGTCCACTGACCTCCTGGGGAGAGAGTGCAGCTCGCTGAGCAGCGTCAGCGCCGCCTGCACCATCGCAGACACGGTGGCTACGTAACCAGGCTCTGTCGACAACGTCAGACAAACAGCACGCTCAAAACGCCGCTGACCGCCGTGCACGCGCTGGTCAAATAGCACGCACACCGATCAGCCACAACATTACGACCACCGCATGCTCACCATACAGTCCACGTTTTATGTTGAATTTCTGATTGAATCTGTGGCGACATATTTGAACGACGGTAATTTGCGACGCTGTTGAGCTGCAGTGCGTCAGAGGGGTCCCTAATATTTTGGTCCCCTTAATGTGCATGAGCCGGATGGCCGGAAGGGCTGTTGCATGATTCGTTATGGTAAATATGCAGTGGTCATAATGTTGTGGCTGATCGGTGTAAATAGATGACAGATCTAGTGGATTACTGTGGAAAAAAAAAAAGCCAGATTATAGCAACCGGTGGGTAACGGGGCCACGGCGCCACCAGCAGGCGGCCAAATGAAAGCCACCACTACCTTTAATGACATCTGGCTTCCGATGGGTTCGAACATCGGTGGAAATGTTTGCGAATATGGAGAAAGGAGAATTTACTGCAATGCAGCAGCAGGATATTCTATGGTAAACATGCGGTGGCTATAACGTCATGCTGGATCGGCGAACATGAACACTGTCAACTAATAATACTTCATTTCAAGACTAACAGAGCATGTTATCGCTGTGGATGCAAAAACTGACCCTCTGCGATTCATCACACACTCATCCGTGCATCTGGATGTGTATGTTATGTCGCTTATCATAAACATAAAAACACAGTAAAAACATTTGGGAGGGGGAAAACAGCCGTTATTGGGGGCGTTACTGATGTCCCGGTGCATCATGAGCGATACCGTCACACCAGGAAAAGCACAAACTGTCGCTGATGAAAGAAAGAGGCATCTTAGAAGGAGCGTTCGGCCAGTCGCGGCGCTCCCACCTGCCCCGATGACCTGAGTGCAGATCTTGGCGTTGGGCCGGCCCTGCGAGGGCTCGCGACCCTCCGAGTATCCCTCCCCGTAGAAGGTCAGGCTGAAGCAGGTGTCTTCTATCTGAGAACCAAGAGATGGAAGGATGGAAGGGTGAATGAGCGAGTGACGCCGCTGACTCAGCAGGAGTTTGTCGTTTCTTTTTTTTTTTTATTTTCGCCGCCGCCGCACGTAACCAGATGAATGAGGTCACGGAGCCTCTAAAAGTACAGCATGAAACAGAAATGTCAAAGCACATTACTTCCATTATGGTTCCTATGAATCACTGGCAGCGCTTTGGCGGCGCCGTAGTACTCGGGTCTCCACTGGAGAGACTCTTGACTCCCAGACTAGAGATGCACCAGTTGGACTGTTCATAATCCCCAGAAATAGTTTAAAAAATAAAAAAAAAACCAACAACAATGAATAGCTATTTCAAAAAGCCACGATTTGTGAATGTAAAAATAAAACTGCACTTCAACGGGAGCCTCCTTTTAGATCTCGTTGTTTTGGCATGTTGCCTTTAAACTCTGGACCTCATAAACTGTTGATTCAGACCTGATGCAGCAGGGCTCATCCTCATCATTTATGGAACTTAGTCTCAATAATTCAACCAGTCTTTGCATCCATGACATACTGCAGTTAATCTTTCACCTGATTTTCGAGCTCCCACGTGCAACGGCTGTAAAACACTCGCGTAATCGCTTGAATCCTCGCCGGCGTTAAGGCACAGCGAAAAGAAGCACAGCAATACGCAGTCCTGGGGTGTCGACTGAGGAACTGACCATAACTTAATAAAAAAAAAAAAAAACTTAAAAAAACCCCACTCAACAACATTAATTATGCAGGTTCTAATTGAAGTCAGGTGAGTTCGTTTACCACTGACATGAACTGGCCTACCTGCTTCATGGTGGGACCGGCTCTGCTGAACAAGCCGAAAGAGAAGAACCGCGGGAACTTTGGGGGAGACAGAAGACAGAGACCAAAGATCAGTCGCTTGCGCGATTTGGGTTGCAGAGGGGCGGAAAATTCTCGGTAAATTCACGGAAACTTTCCATGGGAAGTTTAGCTGGGGAATTTTGGAAATATTCCAAATTGGAAACTATGGCTATATACTGTAGATCGCTATAATAAGCTAGCCTCTTAAATGGTCAATGAAATGAAAAGTAGCTTACATTTAGCAACTTGCTAAATGTACAACTTACAACTTGCCAGCTAGCTAGCTACTGTATGAATAGATTTTTATTTGATTTTTAAAGTTATACAGTAATACCATTATAGATCAAATATATTTACCCCATAATGTTATAAAAAACTTCCTTGACTTTCTATAATCAGCAGGCTCAACTGTGTGGCTTCACTAGTCTTGTGCTTTGGGCTCAAAAGTGTGGCCTCCAGGGTTTAAGCAATCATCTGTGCATGTGATGGAGGCGTGCACAGTGCACGCAGGGGGCGTGGCCTCAATAGCCCTGCAAGAAGCAGTGCTGTGTGCACGCGATAGAGCGGTGTACTTGCATTACATCTGGTTGTTTTAGCCAAGATTATGCCAAAATATATTTTCCACAAATATTTTTAAGTTCCCTGTTGAGGGCCGACCTTCAATTTTGTAAATTTCTGTTTTATTCCCATAAATTCCTTTTAATTCCCATGGAAAGTTCCCAACCTTGAGTTTTGCAACCCTATGCGTGATTCTGAAGAATAATATTCTACATGCCGACTCGATTTGCTTTCACGACTCCCCGTCTGCGCCGTGACGCTCGCAAAGCATCACGGAATCAAAAAGGGCTGCTGCCACTTTACGCTGCTGCATTTAACATGAGCGGCCGCGGCTGAGCCCTTTCAGCTGAACGCCCACTCGGCGGCGACACTCATGCGCGCCGCGCTCAAATCGACTCCGCGTCCGAGGGGAGATTATCCGCTGCCGACAGCGGCGGGCGTGGAGGTGCACGGTCGCGGCGAGCGAATGAGTGTAGTCACCCTGGTGAGGAGTTTCCTGCCGAGGCTGAATTTGACCAGGAGGGAAAACAGCAGCCCACCGCAGATGAACTTCACCACCGAGAAGAGGCCGCCGACGCCGACGTAGGCGCTGTACTGGATCTGCAGGTGGAGGACGTGGGAGGTGGAGAGGTGGAGAGGGGGGTGGGGGGTTCGAGGGAACAGATGAAAGGCATGAAAAAGAAGTGATTAAAAAAAAGAAAGAAAAGGGAGGCAGATGGTGAGAGAGGAAAAGGGTGAGAGGGAGGATGGGAAGGAGGAACAGCCAGGAGGAGGAGGGGAGGAGAGGAGGTTGAGATGAGATGTCAAAGGGAGTAATGAGCAGCCAGGAAGAAAGTGATGAATCACCACAGATGACTCATCATTTTTATTTTTTTTCCCCCCCACTGTGCCGGTGGACGGCGGCCTGAACAACATAATGAGATAGTTTCATTAAGGCCGGCGTCTCTGGCTGCCACCTAAACAGTGGAAAGGCCGACCGAGTTACACCTGCAGGAGGGAGGAGACGTCTCACTCCGCAAAAGGCCCGGATGCAGGAGGCCACCGCGCGGTCCAGACGGGGAGGACCGCGTACCCCCATCATCAAATACAAGTGCTCTTGGTTTCATTTAAGGCGGAGCACCTAGCAGTTCCTCGTCTTTGGAGGACCTGAGGCAGATATTTTAGCGCACGCCGGCTTGTTTACGCGGGATTCCATAGTTAGGAAGCATAAGTTTATATCAGCTTCAAGGATGAAGACCAGGACACTTATGAGAGAACTGAATGAGAACAAATGTTATGGTGATTTTTTTTCTTCTTACAGTCACTGGAGTGAAATATTTGATGCATTTAATATTTATAAGCCACATTATCATGTTTCTGCAGAACATTCTGGCAAAATCTAGCGGTTCTGAAAAAAAAAAAAACCTCGGCTGCTTACTGTCACTAATATTCTCTCTTATCATTTTTGAACTGCGGCTGAAAATTGCAGAACAGACTTTTTAATTATCAAATCATTGTTATTATGAAGTTTTGGCGCGCTAGACTTGAAAATCCGCTGCAGATAATTGAGCCGGGTCTCACGATCTGACAGCCGCCCCTGTTGTTTTCAACAGAGCTCCAAAAATATGTTAGAAAGAACGGCTTTATCGCATATTTTGCTGCATTTAAATACAGTGTGTGTGTGTGTGTGTGTGTGTGTGTGTGCAGGGAGGTCCGTCATTAGTTATGTGTACATTGGTATCTGGGTGTAAACTGGTTTATTCGCCGTGAGCAGCGACACAACGCGCCCGCCAATGGGAGCAATGGAGCTAGTTAGCACCTAGCGCCCCTCACGAGGGAACGAGCAACAGCAGAACAAGGACACACACACGTGCGTGAATTATGTAATATGTTTTGTTTTTTTTTAGTTTAGTGTAAATGAATCCATGTACCTGCTGGTGTATTTAATGGTGCAAAAGAGTGAACAGTACTGACCTCTTCTGTGCATAACTCCATAATATTCAACTTCACCGGCTATTGTTTTATTCATTTGTAATTAAAGACAATTCCAGATAAACTGTCGGACGCTGGTTTAAGTTAAGTCAGTTACATTTGTGAAAAAAAAAAGAAGAAAGGAAGGCGTCCCGAGGACCTCCACTGTGACTTGATACCATCATTTCTTAGTAATTTTCGATATCTCATAACCAATTAATACCTCTGCACTTCTTCCAGAGACGCCGCGTTAGGTCGAACCTGCTGCGCCGTTTGCATTAGCGGTTATTTCCTCAATGCCGGATTACGTTTGTAGATTTGTTGTTTTCCTAAAGAGGCTTCGAGTGAGTCTGAGGATAACGCAGCTTTACAAAAAGAGTGTCTTCAAATTCCATTTCAGACATTTAAAAAAAAAAAAAAAAAGGCCTGAAATCCAAATGATCAGGTTTTTAGAGCGTTGATGAGCCCATGGAAACCCTGACTTGTGTTGGTTGCGAGCTCTTACTGGTGACTGGTGCTCCTCCTCGTAAAGGAAACGCTGGGTCCTCTTGATTACTGAGGGGTCGGATCCCATAAACGGGACGGCGTACTGCTCAATCTCCTTGCTGAAAAATAGGAAACCTCTGGAGATACACACACACACACACACGAATTACATATAAGGAAAGCAGCCTGGATTCGCCAATCATCTATCTCTGGGCTTGCAGCATCAGCACAGCAGCGTTCAACACCAGGCTCATTTCATCCATTGATAGTCCACTAAATCTGGGTCTTCACCCCCCCAGCAACCCCCCCCCCCGCTCCCATAAAATCTCATTAAACCGCAAGTCCGTCTGCAATACAGTCGTGGCCGGCAATTTGCAGCCGTCTTGCAACAATTTACTGTATCTACAAATGTGCCGCATTAACTCGCAGCTGACCACACGTCTCACGGCGTTCGGTGGCACGCTGATTAAACCCAACAAGCTGCGGTTCCTCCCGGAAGCAGCGGTTTGTGCGAATAAGCAAGTGTTACGTTCGCCTCCTGCTCAAATTATTTGGTGATGACTGGCGACGATAACAAAAGGCAATTACGAATGAAGGCGCTGTGGCAAAAACCAAGATCCATTTTTTTTCCAACTTGGACTCGCGCCGTAAAAATTAAGAGCCCGACCGATTGATCTGGCAATGTTTGCGTGTCACGGCTATATCGATATTGTTGGAAAAAAATAAATTTAGTACTTTTAATTAAGCCTGGAGAATTACTGCCAGATGATATTTGCATGTCAGGGGCTTAACGGTATTGGCAGGAAACCGGCCGGTGTCCGCTGGCGTCGTTACTTTGATACAATTACTCCCGTTGTCAGTCAAAGGAGCTGCAGCCGTCTCATAACCAGAAGCAACACAGCAGAAAGGACACAAAAAGCGAGAGTTGCATTCTGAGATATACAAAAAACGTATCAAATTTATGAAAATACTAAAGCCATAACACGGCGACCACTGCATGATTATCATAGAATGTAACCCAAAAGCCTAATGGTGTCCCTAATATTTTGCTCATGCCATTCATATTTATTGGCATGAGCAGAACTCAGTTCAACAACATCATTAATTACAGTCCCAATAGCAAATCAATAAAAAATTTCAACACCTCTCTCAAACATATTCAATAAAATTCCAATGTATCCTAAAGGGAAAATTTATGGCAGGGTTTTTGCATTATGTTCGATGGTGAACACGCAGTGGTCATAATGTTATGGCTGATCACTGTATATATCAGAAACATCAGTACTGGCTCCAAAAATCTTGTCCGGGCCGGGCTCTAATAAAACGGTAAGTCAAGCGTAATAACATGGTTCCGCGGGGGAACCCCTCTCTGCTCCGAGGGAACACACCCTTTCCCCTTTATTGATTTATCATTGCCAAGCGCCACATTCCAATAAAAAGGGTTATAACTCAGTAGTAAGTGATTCAACTGGACAGTAATTGCTTGTTATGGCCTTACCTCTTTCTGACTTTGGCTCCCACCGCAGGAAGCGGCGCGTGGCCAAACTTCTTCCTCAGCCGGCGGAGGGATCCGCTGTCCGCAAAGCCGTACACGGCCGACTGCCAAGTGGCGTCATGGCCGGATGCGCCCTGCGACGGATGCAGGCACTTTCAGTCCTGCCACTATGCAGAGGCCCGGAGCCACTGTATGTCCACACATCCGACGTTACAGCAAAAGCACTGTGGCTACTTGTATCTAGATTTGGTGCCCGCATCGCGGCGGCGGCGGTTCCGACTACCTCAGGTCCGCTGTGAATGGTCAGGAAGCTCTCCACTGCCGTCAGCGTCCCTGAAATCACGACAAATCACGCTCCTCAGCGTCGGGTTCGGGTCATGCCGCCGTCAAAATACAAGCTTCAGTGTTTCACATGCATGAAAGTGGCCCAACACTGACTAGCACACAGTTTAGTGGATTTTCTTCATGGCATATTAGAGTTCAACATTCCAAGATCTAGCAAGTGTGGCTGCTCTGACTCGCTTAAGGAGAAATCAAATGACTGGAATTCTTTTTAGTGAACTAATAACCAGTAATAATTATCTCAAGACCGCATCATCTTATGATCGCAACGACATCCGACAACACCTGCTATTAAAAACAATCTATGAATGAGCTACACTGACATTTAAAACAAACTATTACTGGAGCCTGACCGATTCTAGATTGTTGAGCCGATACCAAATATTTGGAAGTAATACATTTCTGATACCGATATATCGTCGATAAATAGATCTAGAAATATCTATCCATCTAATCTATATACATTTTCCATGAACTTGCAGTTTCATATCCCAGAACGCTTGTTATTTGTTGTGGTGTTTCTGTTACAATGTAGCAGTACATCGCTTGACTAACAAACGTCCCATTATCTGACTTATAAATGATACTCAACGATGACAGTATACTGTCATAGTCAGCAATAATGTTGGTGCCAACCTTTGAATGGATGGTGCCCTCTGCTGGAGATTATCTGGCATGACAACAAATTATTGTTTTATCATAGTGTACTGCTTAAAATGAGCCGAATAGCAGAATGTCATGTCTTTTTTTTTTTTTTACTGAAAGCAATTAGCCTTTGACACGCAAATATCGAATGAAAAATATCGGCTGATCAGTAAATCAGTCAGGCTTACTTGTAGTACTTAATATCGGGGCATATTGGCCGTTTTTCTACTGATACTGACATGTTTGTGAAACACAAATATCAACCAGACCAAAAAAAAACTGGGCTATAATTATCACAAAGAAAGTTGAAACTGATTTAAAAATCATCTTTTTTAACTCGACTGCCACAGAATCCTTACTGAGCATCTCCAGCCATGTTTTGTGATTTGTGCCATTTCCTTCCTTAGCTTCTGGGTTTGTTTGTTTTTTTTTGTTTTGTTTTTTTAAATATGGAATGAGTACAAAGTTCGTAAAATCATCTGATTTCAACAAGAGGAGAGAAATGTAATTACTAAATGGAAAGTGTGGGGAGTCCATTGCAAACAAGACAACAATCCTCTTTATGCGCAAAATAAAACACAGCACAACACAAGAGAGCAGCGCTTGTAGACCCAGAGGACCTCATCTAACTCCTACCTCCGAACTGCCTCCGCGTGTAGAGAATTCCCAGATCCGCAGGTATGGAGTCGAAGCCACAGCTGCCGACCACATACACTCCAGCGTCCAGGGCTTTGGCGTGGTACTCCAGCTGCATGCGCTCCAGGAACTGTCGAGGACGGGACCCAGACTCATCACTTACAGCCGCAAGGCCACACACAATGAGCGAGAGCGCTGCACCTTTGAGCGTACTACCTGGGGCTCCCCACAGATGTCTATGTAATGAGCTCCATTTTCCACGCAGGCCTTCACCACCGGCTCGCCGTAAAACCTGTACTGAGACGAGACGGTCGACGCCGCGGGTAAACAGAGCGCGTGCGGAATTTCATCGCAGGCTCTCCATGCATTTCTCCTCCCGACGGGAATGGGGTTGAACACTTACCGGTCCCACGCAGTTGAGGATCACCAGGCCTCGCTGGCACATGGCGGCCAAGGACTCCTCCGCGGACACGTCGGCAACGATTATCTCGATGTCTGTCCTCAACTCTGGCATGGCTGCGTAAGAACGGACGCATGCAGTTAGTCTGAAGGACGACGTTCGGTCGCCTTCATCACAGGGTTGGTTACTAGGAACATATCAGTTTGGATCGATACATAAATACGATTACGAACAATTAAACACCATCATCAGTGAAAGTGAAAACATTGATCTGCATCATCTTCTTTAATGTTCTCCCATGGTGCATCTGTGTCACCCCTCCCACCCCGGCGCACATCGTGAGTGATTAAAAAAAAACCCAAATATTTACACATAAAACATAGGAAATGTGGCACTGTAGGTTGTGAATAGCAGTCTAATTGTTTCTTTGTTAATTATCAAAAATAGGCCTTTTTTTCATTTCAATGTCTGGAAAAGCCAAAAAATAAAGTGGTGTGATCATACTTTTCTTTTTTATTGATAGATGCAACCTAAGTGTGTAATGGGTATATGATATCAATTGCAGCCAATGTCATGTCATCACAGACTTTCTGATATCTCAAATATCGTTTTGGTGCCCACAAAATCAATTTAATATGGCGTCATGATGAAACTTGTGCTTTACACCCAAAGAAAATAATTGTTTCATTTCTTACATAAACTCATCTATGTCTGCAGGGAGCTGGATAACGTTCATAGCGTACCGTGCACTATCAGCCAGAACATTACGACCGACACATGTTCACCATAGAGTATAATACAACAGCCCTGCAATCAATTTTCCCTTCAGGAGGAGTTTTATTTTTATTTTTTTTATTGAATGTGTGTGAGAGAGGTGTTGACATGTTTGAATGATTGTTATTGGGACTGTAGTTTGTGATGCTGTTGGACTGTGCTGGGTTATAATGGGAAGGGTCCCTAATGTGTTTTTCTGTGTACAATCACGTATCCTGGGCCATTATCATTCATCACTGAAGTGAAACGTTGCCATGTTTGACTCCTTTAATGAATTGAATGGTTGCTGGTGAAAAGGGGGCGGAGTCTGGGGCTGAGCGTGACAGCTCGCGTGCAGCCTGACAGCGCCGATGTCAGGGAGGCGATGTCAGGGAGGCTGTGATTGAACGCAAGTTTAACAGTTATCTCAGGTCATTTCAGTCATTCTTTTTTGTCAAGTTTTGCATTTAATGAAGAATTATGGATCCAGTTGAGTTCCGAGTTTGGAAATAAGTCGTTCATTCGTCCGTCTCTACTCATATGCGAAACATTAGGGCCACAACATAAACATAAAAACGACATAAAACTCCATATACACGATGTAGTGGACGAGACGAAAGCATGGCATTGTGGGAGACGGGAGCACAAAGTAGTGTGCATCGCTTGTTTACTCAATTTTGCGGTGCATTGTGGGTATTTTGTCGCCCACTACATAGTGGATGAAATCAGCCACGGAGAATTCGAAGAACACTACAAAATGGCGTATACTCTATATAGTGAACTACATCTGTGATAGGAGGCGGTTTTGAGAACAGCCGGTGAGTGTGTGGGTGATTTCAAACACAGAAAAACTGCGTCCGAAATTCCATCCTTCCACCCTCGTGAGTATGCAAGATTTGAGTATGTAAGATTTTTTTAGTGCGTACACAATAGTACGCACTATCCATACTCATTCCGGAGACATCTATTAGCATGGATTGATGGACGCTAGCTAAGCAGAAACTCCCCACAATGCAACGCGGCGATGTTTGCTAGCTAAGGTAGACGGTCAAGAGCGGAGTGGTGCGCGGCTGCGTTGATAGGAGTGGTCACCATGGTAACAAGCATGGTAACAACGTTC